>JAWWLV010000046.1:10755843-10789335 GCA_035041135.1 Platyrinchus mystaceus
TTGCAGAGCCAGAAGGTCCCCCCTGAGCCTCCTTTTCTCCAGGCTGAGCCCCCCCAGCTCCCTCAGCTGCTGCTGTACAGACACACCAAAAAGAGTAAGGGGAAAGCCTGGGATTGCAAGAAATGAAAGGTGAGAGTAGGTAAAAATCAGTGGGAGTATGAGGAGAGAAACATTAAGGAGACACTCTAAAGTTTATGTCCTTCTGCTATTGATACCTGGCACCTGGACTTGCAAGGCCCATCAAAAATAACTTTTTGGTACCAGCAGCAGAGCAAGCCCAGAATTGCAGCAGCAGGTGGATGTCCTGCATGCCCAGTTGTCAGCACAGGCAGCAGAGGCACAGCTCTGCCCCTATCCTGCTCCCAGGGCACCAGAGTGACTCAGGCACTTCCCAACCACTCCCTGCGCCAGCCAAAATCAAGGTGACACAGGACAGTACAAACCATTTGTTCTTCCAGAAGGAACTGTTGAATGGATGCCAAGTTGGTACCATGGGTAGAGTTTAAAGTTAATATTTCCCAGCTTCAGTATTTATTGACGCATTTTTTAAAGTGACAACTTGATTTTTGCCTTTTTACTCCCCAGGGCTAACGTCACTCTAATTTTGTCACTGTACCTCAGCCACTTCATCAAAAAACAGTCTCCTCCAAACCAGAGCTCTTCGGTTTAGCACTTCTGAAACACTTGAGAACATGGGTAACATTTGCCTTGAAGTTTAAAGTAGTTTAGTTGGAGGCAATGTGTGTTTGTCAGTGCTTTGCATCATATTTTACCTGTCCATTTACCACGCAATGCTACTGTGCCACAGCATGCACTGCACACTGGATAAATGAATCTTCTTACCCAATTAGTCCTACAGAGAGTCTACAAGTCCAGACATTTACATGTATTTCTCACTGCCAGAAACTTCAGCAAGTGCAGTTAAGCTTTTTTATTTTCTCTGTCCAGGAGCCTCAATTGATGCAGACCTTATAAAGAAAATTATCTGAACTCAAGTATGTTACCCCAAATCCATTTTTCTGGGTCCATCTGGACTCTGAACATCACAAACTATGAAAGTGAAAGTGAGACAACAGCAAGGTTCAAGTTTTGCCTTCAGATGGGCAGTTCCAGCAACCAGCACTGAACAATAACAAAAACTACAGCGTGAAGGCTCGGGATGATGCTCTGTGTGCTGTCAAATGCCAGATGCCTTTTGTCTCATTCTGAAGAACACCCACAAAATGACTAAATGGAAGGGTTATTTATGGTTGGTTTCTTTTGATTTCCTCCTCCCCCAAATAACTCCAGGTGTCTGCAGCCTTGATTTCCAAGCAGCTGGTTCCCTTCCTCAAGACTCCTTGAGCAGGACCTGTATTTCCACCAGCCTGGCTTTAAAAGAACCAAGCCTTTGTGTGGCTCTTGACAGATCTGTCATCTGGGGTAAGGAAGAAAGACCAACCAAAGGCAATTCAACCCAATCAGATGAATATAAGCATGAAGACAAGGTTATTTAAGTGGGGATGAAATAACAGGACCAAGCTCTTAATTCAAGCTATATCATAAAACACCCCTTTGGTTTTAAACCAACAGGAAAACCCCATTGGAATCTATCACTTTGCTTCTGCAGCTTGGATTTAAATACATCCCAAGGTCTTCAAACTACACCGAAGACCAAAACATTCAAGTTGCACAGACAAGGTTTACTACAATAACTTGAAAATAGAAGTTAAAGTTATGGAGAGTCTATGAACAAAAACAAAATTTGATTTTATGCTGCTGAAATAAGCTTTCAAAGGTCCTTTAGAATGGAAGAATCTGGAAGCATGAAGGCAATACAGCCTGACACTGGCTTTAGGCTAGAGCTCCCTCACTGCTATAATTCAGCTGGAGCAGCTGCTGGTGTCTCAGCTTCCCCTGTCCAGTGTCCCATCCCATTCCTCCTTTGGAAACAGCAGCTGACTGTGCACATGCGCTATGGCTGAGGAACTAACAAAATTTAGTGTTCAATCAGATCAGCTCCCTGGTGCGGTTTGTAACACAGCAATTAGCACACAGAATATGAGAGCCACCTCTTGTACCAGCTACCAACACTCTGGGCACCTCAAAGCCACTGTGAAAGGCACATTCCCTGGCCCAGGTGAGCTGCAAAACCTGCCCAGCAGAATGTGCCACCTCCTCCATTCCTCGTGTACATTCTCAGGCCTCCCTTGACCCAAGCAGTGAGTGATCCCAGCAGAAAACTAACTCTATCAAAATATCTAATCAAACAAAAGTGGCTGTTCATTAGATCAGCTTACCCTGTATCACACAATATAGCTCCATCTGAATGTCTCAGGCATTGAAGCCTTTCTTTCACTCCTGCTCTCCTGCTCCTTTCACCTCCACCCAAAGGCAGGATCTCACCCAAGGTGAGGATCAGCTGCTGTGGAGCCAAAGTCACTGATGGAGCAGCAGCAGCCACGTTAAACGCCACCACACCACACACTGCAGGGAACAAACACCCTGAGGAGGCTGAGGAGAATGACCAGAACATGAGACAAGAATAATTACAGCTCTGAAAGCCATTTTTCCCTCCTCTGCTCTTGCCTCCCCACAGGAACATGCTGTGGGGACAGCAGTGGGCAGCTCTCAAACAAACCTGTTTCTTGGCTGCAAAAAGGTTGCCATGTTTTCTTGTTTGAAAATCCATAAGAATAAGTAGATCCTGATGATATAACAAGATGCATGAAGTTCTGACTGTCAGAATACAAAGCATGTGAGTACATATCCCTTCTCTCACCAAACTAGATTCCACTCCTCCCCAACAGACTTTCCCTAACAAACCCCCAGTAACTCCAAGGAAGGTTCCAGATGTACATCAAACATTTGTTGGGCAATTGGCTCAGGCATGATGTTGTGAAAAGTTGTAGCTCAAAGCTGTAGTCTGTCTACAAAAAAACTACTGTATTTTACAGGCAACTTTTCTTATAAGCATGATTTTGTTCTGCTCTGGTCACACTCTAGTAATTTATAAATTGATATAAGACAATTAAACAGAAAATCTTTTCAAGTTTCCCACCAAAACTCAAAGGCAGCAACACTGCAAGCAGAGAAACTTTTATCAAAGAACAGACCTTACAAGCACACTGACATACAGCCTCTACAACTGGCTTTGCTCCAATTACCCTTTACTGTATTGGTATTTTTAAGTACTGCAAATGCCTAGATCTGCCTTTATCTCTCACAATTTGACTCAGAATGAACAGAAGAAGCTATCTGAAGCTATCCCACACAGTGAACTGCCCAACTAGGAAGGCATTTTTTTGCTTAATACTAATTTGTAAATCTATGAAAAGAATTTCACAAAACCTGCTTTCAGCTTGAACCTATCTCTGATTGTAATTCTTAAACAGTAACTTCCATGCAAACACTGACTGTCTCACAACCCCATTATTTCAGAACATACAATAAGTAAGTGGTAAAAAGGTTAAATCTAGCAAAGCAGTGAAAATGGATGTATAGAGTTTTAACCTGCTTTCCCAGAAAAAAAGCTGTGGGTTACCATACATCCAGCCAGCAGGAAACCATGGGAAGGAAAATGGTTCTATATGCAGGTGTATCAAGGGTTGTCCTTCCCCAAGCCCAAGCACATGATTCTTGTGGATCATTCATTTCGGGACAGCCTTTCCTTTTCCCTCTCCAGAGCAGTGATCAAGTGCCAGCCCCGTTTCTGAAGCAGACAACCATAAAAGTTCCTGCTTTTTTGGGGGTGGAGGAGGCAAGTTTTTGGTATTTCTTAAATAGGAAAAATTGTTGGGAAACAGAGGGTTCTTGTTTATTTGTAGATAATACTTCATCCCCAGGTGCCCCAGAGCACAGCCCAGGAACAGCTCTGTTCCCTGGTGGACAGCCTTGTTTGTTGTGGATGCAGACTCCAAAGGGCTGGTGTGTATGTGCCCTCTGCTGTAGGTGAACAGGCTCAGATATCAGACTGTTCAAGGACATTTAAGAATTGAATTCCTGACAAGTTTTGTGAAAACGGGTCAGTGCCCTGGGGAAAGAGGGAATGAGACCTTCCCGCCAGCACAGGTTCTGCTGCTGCCAGAGCACTCACAGGGCTAGGGCATAAATGCTCTGTGACATGGAAAGCACACAGGTGGCCTGACAACCTGCCAGTCTTCAATTCCAAGCTCCCAATCAATTTTTTTTTTCCCCTCTTTTCCTACTGCATTGATAAGCACGGGAAGAGATCTGGTTACAGAGATGAAGCACACCCTTTATTTTGTGTTGGTCTCTAAAATGTTGCCTGGTTACTACATAAACTATCATCAAACACTTAGCACTGTGAAGTGACTTGTGACAAACATCTCTAACAAGGGCCAACAGGAAGAGTGACAGGCACAAGTTTGTTTGCTGGGACCTGCCACACCAAATATTCCCTGACACACTTATGGTCACCAAGAGATTCCTGTTTATCCTACACTTCACCTCCACCTGCACTTGTACAATGATCTCCCTGTACAGCTCAGTCACTCCTCAGTGGAGTTTAACTTCCAGACAGGGCAGTTTGCAGGAGCTATTTTGCCAACAGTCACCCATCAAACACCCCAGGGACCTTTGCAATACGCAGAGAACTTGCTAAAGTCGACATTTCAAGTTTTAACACCTGAATTTCACCTGTTTTAAGGACACTGAACCCACACGTGCCCAAAGCATCTGATGCAGTACATCCAAAGCAGCTGGACAGTATCCCTGTCAGGTTACTCTCCTTAGGAGGTTTCAGGTGACTAAAAGCATGGAAACACCCCAGGTATCTTCAAGAAAGGTGAGTAGGATCATTGCACTATCTTTCCAAAAGCTGGAAGGAACCTCTGGAGGTCAGAAATTATCAAGGACGCTTCAGGGGAATCCATCTCTCTTGGTGCACCTTCAAACTGCATTTAACTTTTTCTTCTTGCCTTGTCATCATCAGCTTATTTGTATGTTGGGTGGATTTTACATCCAAGTCTTATTGTTTGAAACTGTCAAGCAATGAACTTGCAGAAATTCTCACTTTGCCCTAAAAGGTGTAAGACATTAGTGTCAAATAAGATCAAATTCAGGTGTAGTCTGCTCCTAGTGGGTATCCAGTGCTTTTAAGGTTCAGAATAATAATATTTATCAGCTTTGCTTCATCAGTGCTCAGACACTTTTTCCACAGAGCTCTGAGAGCCCCCAAAGCTGGCTCAGACATCATTCCAGGGGGAATTACATCAACCCTCTCCCTGCAGCCCAATGCCACCCACTTCAAAGCCAAATCCAAGAGTGCTGCTTTAAATCAATCACCAATTCCCAGCTCTGTCTGTTCACCTGGTATTTCCCACATGGAATGATACAGGACAGACACAGCCAATGTCTACTACATTTCCTCTGCCCAGAAACCAGCCTGTCTGAGAACTGTCAGGCTGAGCTGCCACTGGTCTGACAAACCAGTTTCTCACTCCTGCCTCTTTCTTTACTTTGTCTAATTACTGCAAGAGATCTCCAAGCCTGTGGTGAAGGGCTAATAAAGCACCTCTTCACTGTGGGAGGGGTAAACATGCTATACGTGGTTCCTGATATCTGTGAAGTTAAAATAACAAAAGGTGATTTTTTTAAAGAAAAAGAGTGGTTCTATCCCTTACTCTGGAAGATTTGAGATAAATCCCAGCCACCCTCCCTGGCTGAGGGCATTAAGTTAATAATTAGAAGTGAAGCATAGCAGAGGTCACTCAAACCCCAGTCATGGTTCACCCTGTGACTTGGTACAGTGACCCACAGTACTGAACACAGGGATTTCTTGCACGTCTGCAGCAGATGAGGTGACCACACTCGTTGTTCACTCACCTAGCACAGCCCCAGCACGGGAGGAACCAGCCAAGCCATGAATTGAGGCTGTTTTAGAAATCATGAGTGAGGCATTTGCAACATTAGCCTGAAATTCCCCGAATTCCTAAAGGAAAAGCTATGACGTTCTCAGCATTGCCAGCCAGGGCTGAGTCAGCACAGAAGAACAAAACAAACTGGACTATGTCCTGCCCACCCAGTGAAACTGGGGGCAGCTTCTCCATCACACACCAGACAGAATTTGAACTTTATTTTCAAACTCATTAAGCTTGAAGAAGCTTAAATATGGTTTAGTTTTCACTATCAGTCTTTGACCACCTTTATTAATAATCATTGACAGAAGCTTTAGTAGGTCTAACTTAGAAATTACAACAGAGATGATGCACTTGTGAGCAGCAGTTAATGGGTAACACATTGCTGCCCTAACAAATACAAAGGGGTCCGGGTTTATTTATCCAGCCTTTTGAAGTGGGTGACTGCTGGAGCTGAGATGAGCAGAGCACACAGTCAGCAGAGAAAACTGCCCCATCCCCAGCACGGATCCAAGGGCAGCTGAGCTGTACAAACACCAACAGATGGAGAGGGACAGAGCTGGGAGTGTGGGAGCACTCCCGATGTCGCAGCCCCCGGGCACAGGCACAGCTCGGGCACTGACCCGGCGTCCCAGCCAAGGACTGGCTCACACACCAGGGCTTCCTGCAGCTCAGCTCAAGGGCAGTAACAACCCAGAAGGCAGCAACTCCTCCCACTGCTCAGCCAGAGCTGCCAGGACCTGCTCCCTCAGGGATCCTGAGCTTCCAACAGACACATTCCTGATTTTTGGCTCCCAGGAGAAATGAGCAGCTCCTAAATCTACACAGGCCACTCCTATGCTTATATTTCAATTCCTATTTCCATTCTGCTTAGCAGTAACCTAAGATTAGTAAAAGCTGGCAAGCCAGAGGCTGGAAAAGGTTTATTTGGACTACGGAACATTCAGCATAGCAGTGGTTTCCATCCTCCATCAATCCTGCTTAAATTGTTCTACTTCCCATGTAGTATAATTTTGTTTAGACAAAGATTACACTGTCAACTGAAACAATGATTCAAGGAGGTCCTTCAACTGTAAGATCTGCCATTTAAACTCACTCATTTAACTTTTGCTCTTCTCCTTCCCAAACAAATAAGCAAACACAAACCACTTAACAAAACTGGACAGAAGCTTACTTTCACTCCAGTGGCCTCTTTCCCAAGCTGTTTGATTGTGCCTGAACTCCACAAGTTTGGAAAGACAGCAAGTATGACAGCAGTACATAGCCAGGCTTTTTAACTTCAACTCAGCAGGGGCAGTAGTTTGGCTTTTTGTAGTCACACACAGGACAGGACTTGGACCACCTCCCACATCACTCCACCACCATATCCACCAGTGATTCCAACACACCACCCAGCAATACCCAGGCTGAGAACATGTCAGCATTTTTCTGATGGATATTTTCTCAGTCTCACAGCAAACTTTTTGACAAAAACAGTTATGTGAAAATGCTTTCAGTCAAAGATTTGCTTCATGAACTCTGCTCTTCAGCACTGGGGACAAGTTACTACTTTTTCCAAGCACTGAACACCATAAGAAGTTCCAAAACACTTTCCCAAGAGAACATGCAAAAGACACTGTTAACAGTCTCAGGAGAGAAAAGCTCATGAGCTTCCTTCACTTCACAGCTGAGGCCACCACATGAGTGTGGAAAGGTTCAGCACAATCCACCTCATGTGCTGTGTGTGGTCAAGTTGAACATTTGTCTACAGTTAAGATTTGGAGGGGATGGGAAGGGATATCTCAAACACTAAAATCCTCTCCTCAAAAGACCCAAGTTGATTCCTCTTTCTTATATTTCAAACACAGGTTTGGCTTAGGTTTGAGTCAAATTACTGCAAGTAATTTCAACAAGTTCAACAAGTCAGAGGACAAACACCACACTCCCACCCTCCTGTGCTCAAACTATTTCAGCACACCGATTTGAAATTGCACAATATAAATCCATCCATCATTTTTTAAGGAAGAGTCACGGGTATATTCAGATCTCCTGGCCTTTGGAGGAAAGGAACTTTAGTTCTTTAAGGTTAAAAGAGCTTTTACTCCCATGCACTTGTGCACATATACAAGCATTTTCCTCTCCCCTTTGCCATCTAAACAGGAGCATCATATATTCCTTATGCTATTTACAGGGGGGAAATCCTTAAAATCCCCTTTTCTCTCTCTCTTGAGCACACAGGACTGACATAAACATTAGTTCCTGCAAATACAAAGCACTAACCATCCAGCAGTTTCACACAGATATGCTGGTGACTGAAGGAATCCTTCCCTCAGAAACCCTCACCGGTTACAAAATGCCTTTGATTATTGTTTTAATACTGTTTCCATCAATAACCAAGTGTATATTGCACTAAGGGGGGTAACGTCTCCCTGTGGAAGCAGGAGGGAAACAGCAGCAGCACCTCCCCACCAACCACCCCTCCCCACCCATTTTCAGCACCTAATGCCACCTTTCTTACAGCCAAGTATGTGAAAAACAAGGATACAGGAAAGAGGATAATCACTGTAGGAATTTTCAACCCAGTAACTACTGTGACCTCATTCCTGTACTAAAGGCAATGTTCCCCCATGGCTTTGTGAAGAAAAACTTCACCTCGTCTTTTAACTATATTTCATTTGAGATGCTGAATGTCACCAGGATCAACTTCTGCTTTAAAAAGAGATACAATGACATTTTACCAGTTGCTTCTCCTTGGCCTCTTGAACACTTCAGAAATACCACTGATGGAAAGCACCCAATACAGACTAATTAAGCTCCATGCACTCACAATAAACAACTGTGCTACAATTTCCAAGCGTCAACAGCTTCCAAAGAGCCAATTGCAGCAGATTCCTGCACTCCTACCTGTCCCCTCATGCACAGGGAGGAGCACAGGAACCCATCCCACCCCCAACCCTGCAAGTGTTAGGAACACACAGGCCATTGACCATTTAACCCACTTTTATGCACAGGTTACAAAGTTACATGGCAAGACAGACCACATAGAATGGAAATCAGGATCTCACGCCAATAGCAAGAACCAAAAATAGCAAGTAAGGATGATCCCCAGAAGACTTTCATGTCAGCCATCAGATTCCCCTGCAATTTCCCAATCCGTGAACCTCAGAATTCATGTATTCATGTACTCCTCACACAGGCTTTCAGCCCCCACTATATCCTGAGGCACAGACTAGCACACTTCAGCAACGCTGTTACGAAAAGTGCTTCTTTTTGTTGTTTTGAACATGTCATCTGCAAATCTCAAGTAATGACTCTTTGTTCCTGCATAGGAAGAGATGGGGTGGGGGAAGATCACCCTCTCCCTGTGCCACTTCAGATTGAGACCTCAGTTACATCTGACCTGAATTATCATTTCCTTACTGAGTTTGATTCATTTTGGTTGTTTTTCCAATGTGTCCTGTCCCATTTCCTCTGTGCCCAAAGCAGGGCAGGGCAGGGCTGTACAAAGTGCAGATAAAGATAAAAGCATAGAATGGCTTGGGTTGGAAAAGGCCTCAGAGATTCCAATCCGCTGCCATGGGCAGGGACACCTTCCACTAGCCCAGGTTGCTCCAAGCCCTGTCTAACCTGGCCTTGGACACTTCCAGGGATGGGGCAGCCACAGCTTCTCTGGACAACCTGTGCCAGGGCCTCCCCCACCCTCACAGGGAAGAATCTTTTGCTAATATCCCATCCCCCTGCCCTCTGTCAGTGGGAAGCCATTCCCCATGTCCTGCCACTCCATCCCTTGTTCTAAGTCCCTCTCCAGCTCTCCTGGAGCCCTTTTAGGCACTGGAAGGGGCTCTAAGGTCTGCCCGGAGCCTTCTCTTTCTAGGCTGAACAACCACAGCTCTCTCCATCCCACTGATCATCTTGGTGCCTCCTCTGGACTCGCTGCAGCAGCTCCATGCCCTTCCTGTGCTGTTTCCCCAGGGCTGGAGGCAGCTGTGCTTGGGGTGTATTGTCAGTCTATATATTACAAAAACAGAAAGAATGCAGTATGTTCTACTATATTGTTATACATTTACAACCATGGCTGTTGGTGGCATTTACATCTCCACAGATCTGGTTCATCCCTACAGCTCCCACTCAAGCACTAACAGTTCCAACAACACTAACAGTTTAGCTTTACCATCACTCTGAAAAAGCTCCAGAACAAGAAGAATTTTAATGCCTCGGGGTAATGAAAAAGCCACAAGCTTTCAATCACCATGAGCTATGAAACAGAGCTCAAGATGCACAACACCTTGCAACTCTGAATGGCTGGGGAAGGCACACAAAGTCTGTCAGGAGACCCTAAGCAGCCAAACACCTGAGAGCATCAGGTCAGGACAAGAGAAAGGAAGCTGGAGACATACTGGGATATAAATTAGCATTGTGTTGGTGATGTGATCCTGGGGTCACCAGTTCTCTCCACTTGCTAAGGGATGAACATCACTCTGCTGCTTGTTGCTTCCTTCCCAGAGTATAACAGAGAAACGTAAGTCAAGCTGAAGGGGGAGGAAAAAGGAGCTCCTGTAATTGCTGGCAGCAGCAGTTACAGCACAGCTACACTTAGTTCAACAGCCCAGAGGAATGCAGACACCAATGACAAAATCTAGCAGCACCTAGCAGGGCTGTCACAGGCCACCATGCTGTCAGGATTAGAACACATTTAAGTTTCTGTTACATCAAGGCATTATTGCCTGTGCTTGTCATCTGAAGGCTTAAGCCAAGCAGAAGCGAATTATCCATTTCACAACTACCTAGAAATAAAAGGAGTTTAATTTCGACTAAAGCTTCGGTGCAGAAGCAGGTGCTGGGCTGAGTAATCGCATGAAATGATTCATCTCATGAATGATTATCCAAGTTGGATGCACTTAGGCTTGAATTCCTGTCTGTAGGCACAGTCACAATTCAATTATGAGGCCAGCTTGCTGTGGTGGGGGAAAACAGTTTTCCCCCTGAAACTGAGAAAATGGTAACCCCCAGGGGGTGGTGACCATTAGAATTAATCCAATGAGCGCTCCTGCAAAATGTAAACATATCACCCAAAACCGGAAAAGAAGGGAAATTACAGTGGGTGGTGTTGGAGGAGTAGCCATATTCTAAGCCATGAGGAGCTAGGGGCCAGAGCCCCTTTGGGGGCTAGGCCCCCCCCCAGCCCCAGCTGGGGGGCTACAGGGTCTTAGAACAGTGTAAACTAGACTGAGTTCCATGGCCGAGAGCTGAGAGAAGCTTTTACATCGAAAGCAATGAAAAACGCAGCGGCGAAACAACATTGACCGAAGAGGATGGCACATAGCCAAGTGATAAGAAAGCAGCAGAGCCAGCACTGCAGCCGAGAAAGGCAGAAAAAACTCCTACGGAAGGAGCTGGGGGTAAGAACTGAAATCAAAAACCCCCAAACTCCCTTGAAATCCCTCCTATAATGGAGGGGGTGGACTCTGGAAGTTATAAAATACAACATACACTGCAAAGGGAAGAGCTGAGGAGCTCAAGGCGTCCAAAGTTGGATGAGGACGGCCGATAGGATGTGGAGGAGGGCTCTGTCCCCCCCCCACTGCTGTTACATGGAGACAGAGCACGGAACTCTGTAAGAATCATCCTGAGAGCTGAGCTAGGATGAAATGCGAGGATAATGGGCTTCGCTCTTCACTACTGCTGGAGTTGTGCTGGAGAACTGAGACAGAGCTACAAAACATTAGTAAGGCTGAACTGAAAAATTGCCTTCAATGTTTTTATCCAAAAGGAGTTAAGTTCACAAGGAAACTCTCCCGATGGCTCGATGGCTCGGGGGTTGAAATTTCCATAAAGTGAACACAACAATTCTGACTGCTACACTTAAAACTGCTGCTCTGTAAAGACTGCTCTCTGGGAGTAAAAAGGATCTCTTCCTTCTTCTCTCCTGGACTTTTATTTTGGAGAGAGAGATTTGATCCATTGTGAATACTTATATATGTATAATAATAGAAATACTTAAGATTATGTGTATAATGTGTTATGATATTCATTTGTTTATACAGTCTTGTAATATATTCCCTTTCCCCCTATTTTGAGTCTCGTGTGGTGTCTGGAAAACCCATCTCACACTGGGTTAAAATTAGGGAGGGAGGCCTGAACTCGGAATTGGATTTTTTTTAGGGCTCTCAAACCATTACACTTGCATAGCAAGTTTTAAAATTAAAGTCATCCCCGGTTGCCCAGAATATCAACCAAAAAACCCCATGGAACTGGCTCCTCTGTTCAGAGCTGCACTTCAGAAGTGGGGAGAAAACTGCCAAGACCCTCAAAAAACTAAGAATTCTTTATGGAATTGTCACTCCTGTCTCATTTTTAAATAGATGAAAGTTACTGACGTTAGACCAAAAAACAAATTATGTCAACCACTTCAAGTAACACTCCTGAGCAACTGAGCCTTAAGGAGAGAGTTGCTCACCGAAAATATCATCATCATGCCTAATTAAGTTCCCAGCCCTGAGGCTGAACCCCAACAAACAGGGATCCAGTCCCATTTTGACCCAGAGAAGGACAAAGGTCAGTATCTGTTGTCAGGTACTAATTAAGCATTAAACTTTTCCAACAATAAAAAAAAAAAAAAAATTACAGGGTACCATAACCTAGTTCTAGAAATTAAGTTCAATTGAGTCTGTCCACTAAGGACTTGCCACTGATGCCATTCACAGATGGCCAAGCAAGGTGCAGTCATTTAAATCATGACAATAACTCAGCCTCGGGAGCACACAGGTTTAATGTCAAGAGACAGAACAGAAAAGCAAGGGGAAGGAGATGGAATATTGCAAAACAAGTTCAGCTGACAAAGGTATATCTTATTTTATTTCAAATTCAAAAATAATGAGGCAGGAGTCTGTTTCAGGTTTTTTCTACTTTGTTTCTTGCTTCAAGAATCCATTTCCCTCCATCCAGCCACTCTGTGTTACACTGCTGTTGTACACGAGCCAATCCTGGTGTTAATGGTACTGCTACCTTAGTATTTATATTCCACACAGTCTGACTGGACAAAGTGAAAACCCAGAACTTGGAGTGTAACAATAGACCTACAAAGCCTTCCCAAGACATTTCCCAAGTAGCCAGTTCTGCTGAGGGGGTTCTTCTGCACTTTGTAACCAGATAAAAGGCCTTGGGGACCCCTTTTGGTAAGTCAAGATGTAATGAAAATACCAAGAATATTAATGGCATATATATCAGGTTGCACATATTCCTCACACAGAGAATGTTACCCATCACTCTCAGGCTTTTTAGACTCAGAGCAATTTTTTCCTCTTCCATTTGAAAATTTAATAGGCCTTTAAAGAAAAGAGTTGTCATATTTTAGTTTCAATTCTTATTTTCCGTACCTAGGGGTGGATATGCCTCCAAGGGAGGGCTTAAATCAAGATTAACTACAAATATAGATCAATATGATGTGTTTAAGAGAGAAGTATTGCACCTGTAGGCAGTTCTGGCTCCTCCAACACCAAGTGCATTACCCTGTTTCCGATAAACCTTCTCTGCAACAGGATTAAAGGCAGTCCCAAAATATCAGTGCTAATTTGGTGCTCATCAAGATGTCCTCAGGGAAACAGGATAAAAAGGAGAGACTAAGCATAATTATACAAGAGTAATATTGGCAGGCAAGCTGGTGTTTAGTAGCAAAAAGCCAACAAGTTTTCCCTTAATATTTCTTCCAAAGCACTTTCATACCAATGAATAAAGAGGCATCATAAAACAAAGCCATACTTCCTCTAGAAATACAGTGGGGAAACTGGAAGGGAGGAGCGAAAAGCGAAAGTGAAGTATGGTAAAGGAATAGAGGAAAATTTATTAGTGCTGCTTTTGCACAGTCAAGTCTCCCTTGCTGGTAAAACACACTCACAGGTGAGCTACCAGACCTACAGAATTCATTTCCTTACAGAAAATCCCAATCCATGACGAATTCTTACTGCTGATAATTTTTAGCAGGGCTGAAGAACACCAGCAAGTCTTCCAAACTGTATTACCAAGCAGAATTAAGGTCAAGGGATTAGGACACCAATTCCTTATGACCATGTCAATTGTCCAAGAGCTGTGAAAAACTCAGCCTAGCAATGTTTTGTGGAGCCAGGGCCAGCCCTCCCCACTGCTGGGCTTGATCCCTGCCTGGGGCCAAGCAATCCATCCCCCCTGGAGCCTCTGGGATATGGGCACTCACTGCTCCAACATCTCCTTAGGGAAATGAAGGGAAAGCACGGGAGAAATCCACTAAACCACCTGTGAAGTTACACCCTCCTATCACAGCCCTTTGAAAAATAATTACACGGGGGAAGAGAGGGCACATCCAGTCTGTAAAGCTGAATTGCAGGTTATTATCTGTGCGGTCAAGGCACTGGGTAATGAGTCTTTTCCTGGAGAGAAATCCTGACTGGCATAACTAGGATGCAGCCTAAGTCTTGCCTGTTTCAAATAAGACCATGTCTTTAATACAAGTCTTAGAGAAAAGGCAGCACTGAGATCAACCTATGAGTGAGTTTTGCTTCTCCTTGCAAAACTCGCCCCAAATCTCTGGTCAATCACAGCTGTCCCCCCACCACACTGCTCATCTGCAACACTGAGAAACAATTCTGCTCCTCCCTCTGCCGTGGCAGCTCCACCTCTGGGGAACACCAATCCCTCTCCACCACAGCAAACTGGGCTATGTTCAGAGCTCTGCCCCTCTGCCCTCCGTGTTGGACAAGCCCTGAACCTGATTTCCAGCCCATTGTTCCCCTCCCCAGAGGGCACGGGGAGGTCTGAGCTGGGCAGCCTGAGGGGTGAGAGGACCCCCAGACAGGAAACTCTTCGAGGGGCCAAGGACAGAGCAAGGTTTGATGGCTGGCAGTTCAGTGTTTGCATACAGGCTTTTCCTACCAGAGAGCAGAAGGGCAGGGATCCATTTATACCCCCAGTTTAACAACACGGAGTGTTTCCAGCAATGTTTAAAACAAGGAATAACTACTGAGATCAGTTGTTTCTGCTCACCAAAAAACCTTCTGTTTCTAAACAGAAATCTCTATTTTTCTGTTTAAACACAAATATTATTTTATTTATTAGCAGAAACTGGAAGCTGAGCTGTGACCATCCATGCTCTGAATTAAATACATAAAATCATCAAGACACTAAGTGAAACTTTACTCACTGTGCCCGATTCCCTGCACAGAAAAATTGTCTTTTAAGAAATCAAGTTGCTCTGAGTCACAGCTCTGGTCCAGGTATCCTGTTAATCACTGTAAACAAAGCTCACAAACACCCAGAAAATGAGTAGTTTGTGATTAGCTGCAAGGAAAGTAAACATGATTATACTGAAGAAAACACCACTGACCAAGCCAGGAAAATCCAGCCAACCACTTTCATTAATCTAAATTAGTGGCCAAGATATTTATCTAAAGGAATTGCATTCCTATGGTTTCAACTTCAGGTTTGAATCCTAATAATTAAACTTCAGATGTCAAATACTGGAAACACAAGTCATACATATCAAAAGCAGCCTATGAATATACTGTAACAGCAACACATGACTTGCAATTATACTGGAAAAACTTATCTCCCCCACCCCTCTCTTTACCATCCCATCTCTATCTCCCAAAGCAGCTACAAACACAGACAAGAACTGTAGAACAGTTTTATAAATATGTGTTAGTAACTTATCAGCAAAAGGATTTTGATTGAGGATTGCACTGCAAATAAATGCTTGTAGAGATCTCTGATGACTCAATCTGAAGCCTTTTGATTAATCCAGCTACTTCTTGGTATAGAGACCTATTTCTACCAGCCAAAAGTTTCTGATACACCTTTTCTGTTTCATTGGAGACTGAATGCCTGGTAAAACATAAGGCACAGTTAGAAGATTAAAGGCATTTTGTACATTGTGTTGTTAGTTACGTGGCTAGCAGGGAAAACCCATCTCTGCTTACCACCAGCAGCTGACCTTGGGCTGCCACTGCTGATCAGAAAATAAGTGGAATAATGTGATGTGCTTAAGAGTAAACTTATAAAGCTATAAGTACTCAGCAAACTTCAGGAAAAATTAGGAACCAGTATCTCATGGGAGCTTTCATGGCACTGTTCCCAGTGGTGATTTGCAGTGAAAGACACTGCAATTGTGTTTACAGGAGCAAGAATGTATTTCAAAAAGTGCCATCTACCAACACACAGAAATATGCATTGTTTGGCAGCTTATGGGCAACAAAATGCTTACCCTGTCACAGGTACTACTGACCAGGTCACAAATCACATCAAAGCTGAGATTGTCAAAGGCACTTTCTTATATCCAAGATGCTCACTGAAAAAAATTCTTACATATATTTAAAAAAACCTGCTACTGTTAAGACAAGTATTCTTTGGTGCTCTAAAAACCTCAGTTGTTGTAATTGCAAGTTTTATTTATATGGAGATTTCAGTTCAGTTCCCTGAAGTTCCCAAATGTCTCTCTCTGCATCAGGGCCCATCCAGAGGCTCTGGAAGCACAGAAGAACCTGCCTGGAGGAGGGTCAGTGCCAGGGCTCTCCACTTGTCCCAACTGATACAAACACCAGTCACCCTCACCATGACCCCTTTATGCCTGTTCCAGAGTCTGAACTTATCCTTGCAATGCAACTGTGGAGACAAACCATCAATGGGAAGTCCAGTGGCTCCTGCAAACACTCCCTAAAATAAACAGTGAGTAGCTCCATACAGGTGAAGGGCACTAGAAACACAGATTTAGTTAAGCTTAAACAAGTTATTCCCTAATGAATGGATCTCACCGCATGGGTTTCATCTATTCTTACTTCAATCTATGCCTTCATTCTTTCAAATGAAAAGAATTCAGACTATCAAGATCAAAAAGAAAGCAAGCACAGACAAAGATTTGATACAAAATATAAACCTCCATGGGTGAAGAAGGAAAGGAAAGAGGACTGGAACCAAACATGTACCACTATGACAATTTTTTTTTAATTCCATTTTCCAAAAATAGTAACATCTGTCCATGTAGCAAGATCCCCAGAGACAAAAATCAGTACCAGCAGTATGTGAGCAAATATAGAGAGCACCTGCAGTGTAGTAACTACTGACATTGACTTACTTTTTTAGAGGACATTTGTCTCAAGAACTTCTCAAACGTTCTTGAGATAATTTCAAGAGATACTGTGCTTTCAGAAAGGGAGGCCTTTATCCACTGACCACTTGAGACTGCTACAGTAAAATAATCTTAACGTTTGCTCTATTCTTTCACGTGGAGTTGTAAATAGGGGTATTCTGACCTGAGCTGTTAGAGCTCTTCTTGTCAAGAGGTCAGAGTTTTTCTTTCACAAATACACATGAAAATAGAGTCCCAAATATCCACTGGGAAGCAGGACAGCTCTTGGTGGCCCCAATTTGCTGCCTGTCCCTGCACCACCCCACTGGGATGGCCCAGCTCTCCCGGGGTGAAAGAGCACTCAGCAACCTGGAGTTTATTATTAAGCAGCCCCAGAAACAGTCACAACTGAAGAAACAAAGACTTAGGTGATTTATTTAAAGACATAAATTGCCTTTAAAAAAGATAAACATTTAAATGGCTAGTTAACCTGGTAGCAGAAATAGCTTTTTTTTTTTCAGTTTGTATGAACTAGGTCAAACAGCTTTTACCTTCCTTCCATTCCATCTACACCTACAGCAGAAGACACAGACCTGTCTCTTTACACACACTTTTCTACCTACAGCATGCTGGTGTTCCCACATCTGTAAACTGGCCCCTAAAATGAATCAATATTGGATAGCATGAGCTGTGTTTCCAAAATACTGTGTCAGAAGTGCAACTTTGCAAGTTCAACAGATTTAGATCATGTCAGATTCAGTTTCCATATTTGTCCAGCACAAAATTAAAGCCAGAACTCAAAGCATGAGCTCTCCATTAACTCACTCTCTATTTTACTACAGACATGACATATATGAGTTTGGAGAAAAAAAAAAATTCCTTCAAGGTTAAGCATTTCCTCGACCTCTTTTTGAACTCAAACACACTGTTGTTCCATTGTCACTTCAGATTGTCAGCTGCCAAAACAACACTTCTATAGCTCTCCCTTTTCAATCACACTTCTTCACTCTTCCTTCATCCAAAGCCAGTGCACTCAGATCTTTTGACATGAATCTTATCCCCTCTTTTTTTAAGAACGAAGTATTTCAGCTACAACTCCCGGAGCGCAGTCAGTGTCACTTTGCTGCTGTGCCCCAGCGAGTCACACAAAGACTGTTTTCTCCCCCTCCCTTTAAGCACTAAAAAAGATCCTGATTGTGTTAGAAATTACTGTGTAGCTGGATAAGGGTTGTAGGATCGTTAAAGAGTTGCCAATTAAGTGTTAAGCACCACTTAACCTTACCTTGCAGCATGCATCTGTAGGCAGACTCGGAGATCGCATAGATGTGCGGTGGCATCTCGTGGCGCTTCTTCCCTCTGTACATCTCAATAATGTTTTCTGAATAAATCGGGAGGTTCTTGTAAGGGTTTATAACTACACAGAACAGCCCTGAATAGGTCTGGAAAAAAAAACAAACCCAAACATTTCTGTTAGTAAACAGTATTGAAATAGAGTCATAAAGAACAAGAAGTTCTGCAATATTTATCCTGAAACAAAATTGAGGTCCTTTTTGTAGAGCAACTCAAAGTGCATGCTATATTCAAATTATTGGTTTCTAGTTCTCTTAAAAGGCTCTTTAATTACCTGCATAAAAAGTAATTTAAAGATAATAAGCGTAGGTAAAGTTGAAGAGTAGCATCTGATCTCTTTCCCACAGACATTTAAATCTCCCTCCCGTTTGCCAAGTTTCAGGGTTTATGGACACCTTTTGATGTTCAACTCCTTCAGCAAAACGTGCATTCCAGGGTATTTTCATTTTTGAAGGAACTGATAATCTCCATTGCTCTAGTAAATAATCTGAAAAGCCTATTTCAAACCACAACTGTTTCTGCTGTTATTTTCTCATATCTGTATGTCCTTCCTGCTCATCAGCCCTTCTCAATCCCACGGGGGGGGGGGGGGGGGGTGTCATTCCCCCCCCGCGCCATTCCCTCTCCAGCCCAGCTGATGGACAGCCTGGCAGCTGGCACTGCAGACATTTCGCACCCTGCCTTCAGAGCTGACACTCCACACATGGTACCAGGACTCCCAGAAAATCCAGGAACCCAGCATAGGTTGTATACTGCTGATTCCACTGACTCTCATTGAGGCATTTTTTGAATTAAAACACGCCTCAAGTGCTACAGAATTGAGCCCACACTGAAGAGATGCCCACAGGGCCACACTTCCCCATGATCCAAGTATCAGAGCCTCCTCCAGAACAGCTCCACCTCTGCTCCACACAAGTTAGTTTTAAGGAAGCTATCACAGAAACATCCATGGCAGAACAACTCAGAGGCAACCACTGACACTCAGGTTATGTGGGAGGGACAGACCAGCAAGGTCTGGCTTGGGATCAAAGGCTGAGCTCCCAGACAGACACCCTGCACACACCAGAGCTCACCCGGGGTGTTTCCCTAATCCAAGGCATCTGGATGGCTCTGCCTTTTCAGCAGCAACCAAAACTGCCAGCTCTAAAGAAAGCAAAATCTCTCCATTCACCGTTATCTCATCACATGCTTTGGCAGTGTGTTCTTCCTGGCCAGTGCAACTCCCAGCTCAGGAACGAGGGAAAGAGAGACCAGGTTTGACAGAAATAGGAGATATCTTTCTAAGTGTCAGGAAAACCTTTGCAGGTTGAGAGAAGGAACGGAGGAGAGAAGGAATGGAGAATAAGCAGAGAGCATTAACAGCTCTTGAGAGCCCAGAGTACTGAGCGGGTAGCTCATGATTTTTATAATATAAGTCAATTTTAAAAAGTATTTCTGCTACATTTGTATCACCACAGTAGCTAAAAAAAAAAAAAGGCAGATCAGAACTTTAAGAGTAAAAGAAGTTAGTTGGAGGAAAAGGTGCCCTGTTCTTTCTGCATCTACAAGGGATTCTGGAAAGACAAACAGAAGGTGATCTCTGAACTGAGCCAGGAGCACCATCAGCGAAGAAAAGGAACTTGGGTTTATGCCAGATGTCCTGACATAGGGACATTTTATGTCCTTACAGGAAAATACTCCCTGTGCTTTGGGCAGATCTGCTGGATAATAAGCACTGCAGGGCCTTACCATCTAAATACGGTATTTATTTCCCAAGAGAAAGGAAACAGATGTTATCAGGTCAACTGATCCAAGCATAAAGAGCAACTTATCAGTCATTAACTCAACATAACATGGGGCTGTTGGCAAGTGAGCAGTTCCTTTCCAAGTCCTACCCCTGTCCCTCTTACCACCATCAGCACCTTTGCAGTAATTGAGCAAGCTGGATACAACTGAAGACAAATTTCTAAAAGAAAGGGTTGGTAATAATCAGTTCCCTGCCCAAACTTATTCATGGTCACTGGTGATATTGAAAGAGAGAGGGAAAGCAGGACAGTTATTTTAACAGCGTGGTACAACCAGCCAAGGAGCCAATTAACTGATGAGCACTGGACCTCCATTCCTGGCCAGCCAACTTTCCTGTGCTCAGCTGAGGTCACCCACACACATCTGACATCACTGCTGATGACACAGAGGCATCAAGAACCACCAGAAGCCTGGTTTCCAGTCTAGACTTTAAATAAGGATAACCAGGAAAAAGGCACATGTCCACTGAGCCCAGCTCAGGATCACTGAGCAGCACCTCCACTGTGCTCCTGCAGCCACAGCTCGCGACACAGTTATTGGGGGAGATCTGGTCCAGACAAAGGAATTCCCACACCCAGAGTCCACTTCAGACCTGTCCCCTGCCCCTGACCAGTGTAATGGCATCTACATGTGCAGAATCCAGCAGATGCCTCTGGGATGATTCTGGACTCCCATCCTGCAGCACTCCTGAGCCCTGCTCTGGTTTTCACCCATCCAGCTTCAAAGACTTCCAATTTACCTGTTCCTCATCTTACCAAGGACAGGAACTCCCAAACCAGTGACTGGTTAAGCTGTAAGGGTGGTGTTGAATAAACCACCTATATTACAACCACTCTTTCAAAGGCCTCTATTGCTCTGCAAATTCATCCAAAACTTTTACCACCTGTTTTGGCATTTTATGTTCCCAATAGAAAGTTGTTGTTTTATACCTAAAATCACTGCCCTTCCCCCAACATGAATAAACTGATCTGATAAGTAATTAAAAAAAAACCCAAACCTTAAGTGTTGGGCTAGAACAGCTGCTTGAAGATGATCCTTCTCTCTTCACCCCAATTGCTTTGGCATCTTTTATTTCCCCAGCACAGACATGGAGTAAATGTTACTATTTAGCTACACAAAGAATTAATAATTTATAAAAATAAACTTAACAATCCTTCAGATCTCTATGGATGATCCCTAACCTGGGAGCTTTTCCAGACTCTCTCCTGAAGCAGGAATTGGATGGACCTGTGAACCTGAAATGACCAGAATAAGCAAAGCCCAAAGATGGCAACATAACTCTGCCAACCTACAGAAGACCAGCAAGTGTCCTGGGCAAAGGAAAAGGGTTAATTTAAGAGGTTCTATATTGAACAGGGCCAAATTAGACCTTATGAAGCACAAAATTCTACATTTCACCAGTGCTGGGGTTCATTATTTGAAACTAAACCTAGAGGAGTGGCTTTTATCCCAGATCATTCAGCCTGTGCCATGACACAGCTCTTCACACACAGCACCCTGAACTCCCAACACCTTGATTCCCTTCACAGTTGCTAGCCAGTTCATTCTCCCTGCAGAGTTTAAAAATCACACTTTCTCCAGAACACCACCACATTGCACAACCCTGATTTATTCATAGGAAGATGGAACTGAGCTTTCCCACATGGCTCCCAAATTTCCTGACCGTCACCTATTGCAGAAAGCAACGTCTGAACATATTGGTGGGCTGTGCTCATGGCTTGGAAGGCAGGGAAACACAGAAAAATGTTTTATTGAGCCAAATTTAACTGGGAGGGAGGTAAGTGGCACAAAAATCTTATAGAGCTATTTTATAACTGCAAGTCTCACAGTACATCACTGTACCCAAGACAGCGGATTGGAGGCAAGGGTTTTTTGCATGCAAACTGAACACATGGAAAGTAGGCTGAGATTATTTTACATCCCTCAAAAAGCTTCTTGGTGAGCAGTCACAGGAAGAATTATCAGAACTTGCACACCTGCTTAAATAAATGGATACCCTATTTAATGAATACTATCCTGCAGTACATGGACTCTGATGGAACTGTCTGATGGGAATTAGAGCTGGGATCAGCACTGACAAGCTCCAGTAACCACCCAGTCTGGATGAAGACCAGACTTCATTCGTTTTTCAGCTGACATGGATATTAAGAACTGACAAGCAAGTAAAGATGCTGATTCACCTTGAGCTCATGGGGTCAGCTGTGAACAAGCTGATTGCCTGAAACACACATTCCTGCATTAGCCAGGAACAGGCTGCAGGCAGAATCAACCAATAGCAACAGCACATGCTGGAATAACCTGAGATGAGCTCAGCTGGTCAGAGCATGATGCTAAAACACCAGGGGTGTGGGTTTGATCCTCTCGTGGGCTGTTCACTTAAGAGCTGAACTCCATGATCCCCGTGGGTCCCTTCTAACTCAGAATATCCTGTGATTCTGTGAATGCAAACTCCAGGCAAGACTTCAGTAAAGGATGCTCTGACAGAGGTTTGTTACACAAGCTCTCCTTCAGGACACTAAGTGTGGAGTGTGAAGGTTTCCAGATGTTTAGAGCCTTTATCCAGTAGTTTATCATCAAGTAATATGGGTTTTAGTGAGCTGTCCCAGACTGCAGAGTTCAGGTTCCTGGCCTGGACTCTTTGAAAACTCCATTTTATTCCCACAGCCTGAGAGAGAGGTGGATTAAATGAACAACTGGAAAGGAGAGTGTGTGATTCCCAGTTGAAAGCACGTGGGAGCTCAGGCTCTAAATCCAGAGTGTGGGCTTTCATGGCCTGTCTTCCCTTAAAACCATGTCACACCTTCCCTGTGCAGACAGAGATGGACGTGCTAAGGGTCAAAAGCCTGGGACGATTCCTTGGATTAACAGCTCAGCTTTGCAGTTCCTGCATCCAGGAATATGCTGTTAGGACTGTTAGCTTGGTTTCTTCTGCCACAACATCAAAAGGCCTTTAAAGCACCACATTAGAAAGATGCAGGTAAAGTTTCGGAATTTGCAACAATCAGTTTGCATCACCCAAGCACACAGGCTCAACATTTACCTCTAGTTCTTCAGATATAAAAAGTGACAGGTTTACTCTATTACTACATCAATAATTAAGCTGAAGTGAGTAAACATCTACACATCTCTCATTATTACCTGAAACAGAAACTAGCAGTTTCCAGCCTAGCAAGCAATACGTGTTTTAAGCAGTATCCCATAACTACTGGAGTAGAGCACATTCTCCAGGTTGATACATTGCCTCATTGTAGCATTTCCTTGCCTGGTTTCCCTTCCAAAGGTTACAGACCCCCATTCCACACTCCAGGACCTACTGAGTTCTCTGAGCTACTAAAACCCATGACATCTCCCTGAAGTTATCCAATCTTAAATTCAAGTCTTAAAGAAGGGCAGGCAGCTCCTCAGTCTCAGGGAGGAAGAAGATGAGGTTGTGCCCTGGGGTGGGACATGTTCTCTGCCCCTGCCCAAGCTCCAGCCCAGCTGCCCCTCAGGGCAAGGGCAGCCCCCAACCACCACCCCCCATCTCCCTGGCCAAGGCCCAGCCAAGATAAGAACCTAGAAAATAACCCAGACATCTCTGTACGAGCCCGAACTGCTGGATTAAAACAAAAAATAAACAACCACAACAAAGAACAGTACCCACAAAGTTGGAATCCAGGGTAAGGAATGCCCTGTGGAGTAGTGGGAACTTCAGGTCAGAGAGGCTGGGGGACAAGAGCCACTGGTAATCAGGAAAACTGAGGAAGAGAGTGAGAAAGGGAAGGAGCACAACACACACACCAGTTATTCCTGACAAAGCTCAGCCCACGCTGTGGATGACTTGTCTGTGGATATTCTCTGCAGCTGGAGCTGAAAAGAGGATCACCAGTGCTGTACTTCCACACTGACAGCTGTCAGGAGATGTGTTTAAAGGGAGAAAAACCCACACTGGATCAGCAGTGCAGGTTCTCCCCTGCTCAGTGAGCTCTCCAGCTCTCCCAGACAGGCTCAGGGTCACAGCAACTGCTCAGAGCTAAAACATGATCTGAGGTTGCACCAGGGCCAGAGGAGTATTAATATCCTTTCACAGGGCTCCTGTACAGCTGCACGTTGGAGCTTGACTGCTCTACAAACAGCTTTACACAGGCTACCATGAGTTCTGGTGCAGGCACACAGCCTGTCCTACAGCACAAAGCATTCCACTGAGCACTTCAACAGAAGCCTAAACTGCTGCTCCTTTTCAGGCTGTTAAGCTACCTGTTTTTATAGAAACTGAATATTTGACAAGAACATGCACTTTTTCATAGCTCTGCTTGCCTCAGGGCAAGGAGAGAACTGACTGATTTCCCTTCAGTCCCTCAGACATTTCTAACAAACTGAAACCCTGCAAAGAGCTCCCTCAATCACATTTAGGAGTCTTCCAAAAATCAAGAGTCAACATGAAAACAAGTTCTTGTGTCAAAGCAACACTTCCAGTGTGAAGCCCAGCATTTCTTCTGCCACATGCTGGGTATTAGATCCAGTGACTGGTTTGTGTTAAGGAAAAGATGGAATCAAGCAACAAACTCTATTTCTTGCAGTTTTCGTTCAATACCAATCTTTGACACTCAGTAACATGAAACATTCCCAACTGAACCAGCAGGAAAATCAAAGCAATTAGAACATAGAAGCTTATATAATATCACAGATTGTTCTAGGTTACACTCTGGCCTCACAGGAGGCAGCAGCTTAACAGAAGCAACAGCTTATAGACAGCCCCTCAAGTGCAGTGTTACCAGAGCTCCCATCCACAGCAGGCTCTGGAACTGGGGACTGTGGCATGTTTCTCATTCTTTCCCTCTTCTGCTCCAGTAAAATGGAAAGTACATTAAAAAATGAAAGAAAAGGACTGCAGGCCAATTACAGAGGTAACACTTGCAATTATCAGAAAAATATCTGCTGAAGTATTTTTACTTGCACTATAGTGAGAATGTTTTCCTCTTCACTGGTGGAAAGAAAACCCAGGAATCATCTGCAAGGAGAGCAGGAACGAGCAGGAGAGTTCCAGGAGCTCTCAGCCTCACAGAAACATCTTCAAAACCCTTTTCCCAAAGTTTCTGTAAAAAATAAATGTGGAGGAGTAGGCAGGGAAGATAATGCACAGTTCACCGCTGTTTGGAGCTGAATGTAACCCTTTCCTCGAAGGGCTTCACCAGCTTCTTATCCTTCCTCAAGGAACAGCAAAACTGGTCACTCTTAACTCGACTTCCCCTCCAGCACACACATCTCAGGTCCATGTCCCCACCTCAAACTCTCCACCTGAGCATCCAGACTCAGGTCATGGGCTCCCCAACACCCCATACCACTGACACATGCCAGAGGCCACCTGGAGACTGACACAGGTGAACACATGTCAAGCGTTTGAGAAATTCTGCTCGTGTTAATCCTCCTGACTGAATGAGGTCAGGAAGCAGTTAAGGAGCAGTTCCAATGATTTATGAGGGTATCAGAAAGCCACAGCATCAACTGTGGGCAAGGGACTTCCTCCAGGAAAGCTGGGCCTACGACACATGTGGCAACAGTAACATTTTCTTAATAAGTTTTTATAAAGCCTACTGGATTTTGAATATCTTAGTTTTTACTGTAGCTTCATTACACCCCACATTTGAATAAGCAATTCCTTCATCCCATCCTGCTGCAGTGGGTACAGGAGTGGGAACCTCTGACTGTACAACACAGACTTCTGATCCTCCCAGATCATCAAACTCAGATGTTTATAGACCCATTGAGTGGGCAAAATGCTGTGTATCCCAGAACTTTTCAAACATTCAGCCCATTGAAACACAGCCATCTGCAGCTGGATGTTAAGATTTCTCCGGAAAATCAGTACCTTGTGGCAAACCTGCACAGGACCCACCCTGGCAGTGGATGCCAGAGCACCCATTTGGGTTTGCCAGAATATTTCTGTTAACAAGATATTCATAAGTTTATGGCTTTTCAATTTAAAATATGCTTTAAAAGTGGAATGGAAGGGTTTTTCTTGCCATCAAAAGAGGTGCTGACTACAAGCAGAGCTTTGAATTGCTGGGAAAAGCGTCACCCAGCCCTGACTTAGCAGTATTAACAGTCATTAGCTTATTCATTCCAATTCCAACCAGGGTCTGCAGTACCAAGAACAAGGTGCTTTCCATTTAAGCAGAAATGAGGTATTTACCTTCCTGATCCACTACTTGTATTTCGATTTTTTAAAAAAAAAAATGCTTTTCATGGACTTTTTTAATAGTCAGGTTGGATGGGGCCTCTGAGCCACCTGGACTAGTGGAAGGTGTCCCTGACCATAGCAGGAGGTTCAAAAGAAATGAGCTTTAAGGTCTCTTCCAAACCAGTCTAACGTTTCATGACTTAGAAATTCAAAATTCAGAATGCTGCCTCACAAAGCATTGAAATATCAGAGTGACTAGGAACAACTTCGCTTTTTGCAGATCTAGAAGAGGAATAGTCTACGTCAAAATTACATTGAAAAAGAAAAGAGAATCATCTTGCTCTGAAGTGAAAGAAGGACTCTCAAACTGCACACAAACCAGACAGTCCCTCACAAACAAAATGGTAAAAAACTACTAAAATATATTTTTAAAAATTATTGACACCATTCTTTCCTTCAGATCAGCTCCTGAAGCACTGACAGGGAGAATTATTAGAGCAGCAATCTTGTCTTACCACAGCTTGTGACAAAGCATCAAGTCAAGTGGAGTCTCGAAAACTTGGTAGCCTCCAAGGCTGAGGGACTCTTAACACCCACTCCTTCCAGGGGATTTTGTTTCTCCAGTTCATTTTCTGAGTCAAAGATTATTCCCCACCCATGAAGTCATATTTTGCTGACTTAAGTAGAAATCAAAATCTACCTAGAAGCCTCCTTAGTGGCATTTTACATGCAGATCTTGTAAAAATAGAGATGTTTCCTCACTCAGCCCTCGGTGACCCAAAACCTCTGACTAGAACTGGACTGCTCTCTTAAAGCAACACCCCCAGAAAGGTATCTGGAACTCAACTCATCATGGTATATTCAACAATCACCACAAAAACAGTCTGAGCAAAATCATGTTTATTCCAAATCTTCAAAGGACCTCCTAAACCCTTTGGGAATTCCTCCTGAGTGCCCTTCCAATGAACTACCCCCAGTTCCTGATCTACAGCTGAAGGATATCACTAAACACAGGCTGAAGCCAGTATTAAAGTTGGCCACTCCAAAGCAGGGCAGGCAGAATAGTCCAGTTTTACATGAAGCTGAAGAATCAACAGCTCACAGTCATTTACAGTAGCCAAAATACACAAGAAGCTGCCACTCCAGCAAGACATGAGACCAATCCAGAGCACTAGTGACTAAAATGATTCATAAGAAATGCTGATACCCCTAGAAAAGCTCAAGATTTGGGAAAGTTGAGCTATAAACACAAGGAAGAGTGAAAACTCCAAGCCAAGGTAAAAGTAATGAGAAAACAAATAAAACAGCTGCTGTAGGTGGCTGCACCTTCACAGAACCAGCACTTTGTGCTTGATGAAAGCCAAGCCTCAAACACGAGCAGAGATCTCAAGGACTCAGATTCACTGACAGGTTAAGGAGAAAAGCCCAAGTGCACAAAGTCATAAGGACAGATTTATCCATTCTCAGGGGTTAAAATATATAGAGGGAGAGAACATATACATATATATATATTCAAAAGGATTTGCAGCTTCTCTAGGAAAGAATGTTTTTAACATATTCCTGTTACACTCAAACCCTGTGGCAAGCAACACAACAGGTAATGTTAAAAGTGGAGCAAGAAATTATTTCATCTCCAAAGCAAAACTGGGATCACTATAGTTTACATACAACCCTCCTTCCCAGCAGTTCTTATACAAGTCCTGCTGCCTTTACATCTCCTGTGCTGTCATGAACAGAGCACAAAAAGAGAGGACCAGGCACTGATATGTTTTTACAAGCCGCTGATCCTCCACATTCTCCATTTGTGTTCATCTCCCACAGCACAGTAACGAGACTCAGAGCCCCAGATCAGGTCACTTGGCAGACATGGGAGATGGTAGAAGTTCCAGAAGCTCCTGGCCATCCCTACTTGGGTGTCACATGAAACTCTTGTTGGTGGAATGAGCATCCCTGCCCAGATCACCAGCCAGCTTTAGTCAGCCTCCCTGTTCCTCCAGCAGAGTCACCCTGGAGCAGCAGATTACAGACAGATGACTGGGTCCACCAGCCAATTGCCTCAACTGGTTGTTTCCTTTCTAGGGATTGAAAGGAAACGTGTCTCGACTTCAGCTGACATTCTTTCATCTGCCACTTCCTAGAAAGGCAACACTGCATTCTGCCTTTTGGCAAATTTAAATCAGGTTCACACCCTCCACCTCAACTGCCCGAGACCAACACCAAAATGTAAGATTTCAGTTTGGTTATTATGGCAGCACTTTGTGGAAATCAAAACACACCTTTAACCAGCTCATGTCATGGCCAAACCACCAGAACTGACTTCATCTCAGTTAACTTAGGCTCTTTTCCTTACACCAGGCAGCAGGAATTGCAGGCAATGGCTCTGGGCTGTGCCAGCAGCGGCAATGGCAGTGCCACATTCCTGGAGTTTAGGGATCCCTGACAGGACTACACTGAAAGCCCCACCAGCTCAAGTTCTTGAGGAAGTTTCTCTATGGTCTGTGGATCTGTGCAGCACTCAGCCTTTACTCCAACAATTCTCACCACTGCTTTTCCCCCCACCTCCAAAAAATAAGCTGAGTTTTAATTTCAGACAAGCAGCCATTATTCCAGCTGCACTGAACCATCATTCTTGGTAACAGCAACCTCCTCCAGCAATGTCCCTGTAATTCAGGCTGCCAGTAAAGGCCAACAAATCCACGAGCTCCTCAATCCCAACCAACTCCTTCCAGCCTGGGGGCAGGGAGGTCAGATGCAGTCTGTGGCAGCAGCATCACAAGGCCAAGGAACCAAGTTGCAGAATCTGCCTCAACAGGGAAAGAATGAAAGCAGGGAGCACCTTTTGGGAAGTGGTAGAGGAAGAGGCAAAAGGTAAATCACCTGCAGAGTACCACAAACTCCAAATACATGATCAGCCAGTCCTTCACAAAGGGAGGTTTGTCAGGTCCCCAGAGGAACACAGTCCTGGATCCCCTGTGTGTGTACAGTGACAGGTTCTCACTCATCCTCCAGAGGCATTTCTGGCTGTTTACTCTGTGCTGTCCTTGGATTAGAGCTTGCTGTGACATTTAAGGCCCTCAGCTTGTAACCTTCACAATGAAATAGGGTTATAACAGTTGTAATGAATTTCATAACAGTCATCATTAGCATTGATACACAGACTGAAAACTTTTGACCTATCAACCTTGTTTACTTTTAGTTTTCAATCCAGTCCCTACTCATTATCCAATTAGTTTCCTAATGCAGGAATCATTCCAGAAGTATTTTTCACTGAGCTCTGCTGTAAACACCTTGGTGTAAGGCCTTGGAAGGGCAAAACCCACAAGAGGAAGCTGACAAAGAAGAATATAAAATAAAGTATTTTGAAGTTCCATGTAATTTTTAGTAAGTCCAAACATTACCAAACAAAAAAATTAAATGATACCTCCATTAATACCTTGATGGAGGGGAAAAATGAGCCAACTAGCAGAACTAAATAAAAGGGATTTAAGCTTCAGGACAAGTGTTTTTAAAGTGAACCAAGCATTTAAGCAGATGTTCCAGTTTCTTTTAGGACAGAAAGTCTCCTTGTAGATTTTCATGACTCCCTGACCCAACAAATCACTGTGCCATCAGTTTGCCAAGAGAGCAGGAGCTGCTCTGAACTGTACAGGAAAGACCTGGGACAGCGTCCAAGGGAGGAGCAGGGTCAGACAGCACCAACAGTGCTCTGATTCCCAACTCTAGGGCAAGATGGTGATAAGCCAGATGTTCAATTAGTGCTTCAAAACCACCAAGGAAAAAAAAAAGCTTTATCTTATTGGTTTATTTTAAGCACTCCAGCACATTCTTTCCCGGCCACTGTGTTGATATTCAGTTCCAAAAAGACATTTTGCACGCCCGGCACTCTCCAACTTCAGCTTTTAAGTAACGGCAGGGCCTCTTATTGCCACTTTTAACATGCAGCAAGTTAAAACACGACGTGCTCATTCACAGGAGCAACTAAACACAGCAGTTCAGCAAAGTGAGGGTTTGTCATCTCCCTCAGCTCACACAAACTTGCCACTGCTCACTGGGTCAGCTCAGCACATGAAACAAGTGCTCCAAGGAGCAGCACAAGCAGAGCCCCCGGAGCTGCCATTTCACATCCTGTTGCTAGAAGACACTCAGAGAATTATATAATTTGTTTTATGACAGTTCTTGACCTGTACACAGCATGGAAAAAGGCTTTGGACTAATGTAAATGGCAGGGACACAAGTATTTAGGCTGTCAAATCACAGTTCTGACCCATTCCCTCTGTTTCACACAGAAAAGGGATGGGAACCAGGACAGTTCAGCTGAATCAGCACCCAGAATGACTTTAATAATTAGTACTTACATAGATGAGCCCAGAGTAATAGCGATCCTTTAAATTGTGCAATACAGAGGCTTCATTTAAACAGGTTAATTCTGCCATATCTTCCACTTTAGAGAACTTGGGAGGATTCATCTTCTGAACATCATCTTTATTGACTAGTGCTTTCTTCCCATTCTCTGCCAGTTCCACCAACACCTCATCCCCCTTCTCCTCCTTGATGCTGGCTGCCTCAAAGCCGTGGCGCTCCGAGGGGATCCACACCAACTTTTTGGCAGTCCAGTCAGCCTGGGTGGCAGGGTTGTAGATCACAGCCCTATCCACAAAGAGGTACCTCTCTGGATCCTCCTGTCCCAATCTCTGTGCCATGGTGGGAAGCGAAGGTGTCCTCTCTCAGTTACCCTGTGATTGGAGAGGGAAAAGCAAAAAGCACATTACAAACCACCCTCTGATCCATGCAGTGGCACAGCAGTCAAGTGATCCATCACCAATATCTGCATCTTCCCTGGAAGAAGTGGCATCAGTTATCTCTCCCAGAGTCTGGAGAAGTCCCTGTTCACACGGCAGCCCTGCATAAACCAACTGCCAGACAAAAGTTAAATGACCTGTCAAGTATCATCCAAACCCAGTGCAGGAAAGCCAATATGAACTGGTTCTAACTGTGCACCAGCCAGGATGAGACAGCACAGCACCTGTGAGAGCTGCAAGCAGGAAAATCACACCCCTGTCTTGGGCTGAGATAAGGAAGAAGAGCAAATTGAGCAGAATTTTGTCAGTAAAAATTCTAACAGCTGCAACGGAACAGTGAAAAAAAAAATATAGAGATACAAAATCATAAATCTGCTGTGGGTGGCTGGCTGCAGAAACCAGAATACGTTTTAAAATGTGGATTCTCAACTACAGACAAGAGCTTGGGACACTTAGAGTTTTTGCAAGACATTAAGGCAGCTAAACCTTGATCATTCTTCCTGAAAAACGTGAGACTCTGCATTTCCACAGCCTGCTCCTGTTCTCAGTCCTGAGCACTGACATCACCATATTAAAAAAAAAAAAAAATGTCTCCAGATCTCAAGTTTACCTCGAGGCTCAACACACTGCAAGGGCTGATGCTGGATTTTCCAATAGCTCCACGGGTAATTTCATGGGGAAAGAAAAACTGCTGACTGACAAGAGCCCCTGCACACTCATTTTACCTGCCTCTATCCAAGAGAGGGCTCTGCCCCTTCCCTGGGCTCTGCTGTCACAGCCAGGATTCTTACAGCTGGAGGGTTCATCTGGAACTCCCTGAGGAACAGAAAGGTCAAGCCTGACCCCTCATACTCAGGCTATTAAACATCTTGGTTGGTAACACATTAAATATCTTGGTTTGTCTCACACACACACGACATCTCTTCTGCTGAATAATGTTACATTAGCCTTTTCCAGCAGGTAACCTAAAGGTCAGCTTAGGAAGAAAGCCAGGGAGGTTTCCCAAACTGCATTTGTCACCATTCCTACTATGGCACGCGCCCTGATGGGAGTTCTGCAAACCAACCCTCCTTGGAGGAGCAGGTAATTAAACAGGATAATTGTGTCTCCATCTATGGCAGAGAGATTTGTTACATTGTCCAACTTCGATGTAAGCAAGCCTGAAGTCACCCAACCCTTCCGAGGTGTGAGGAGCAGCCCGGTTACCACAGACAGCTTAATTCAAATCAAGATGTGATGACTCAACATTAAAAGTATTTCAGAAGAGCCTCTGAGAGAAAATTCCCATGAAGAAAGAAGGAATCGTTGAGGGGACACGTTAAGTGATAGCTGGACTCCTCCACCATAGAAATAAAGATATTAGTCAAGGAAGGCTACACCTGGCTCAAGAAGCTCATAGATTTAACAGCTGAGCCTCCAACTCCAAACGAGAAAGGCGACAGTGCCAGAGCACAGTTCAAGTTCCAACAAAGCCCTGAAACGCCGGTGCCACCCTCGTGTGCCAATGCACCTCCGTGTCGGGTCCGAGCGCTCCCGGCCAGGTGTGACACAGCCAAAGGCAGCCAAGGTGAGCTCAGACTCGATTTTTATACATCGAGAGGCAGCGAAACTTGAAGGTCAAATAAAGCTCACACGACAAAATCAATCATTATCGTTCCCCCAGCGGAATTAAAGGGTGAGGAGTGAGATGAATGCGTTCATATATAACTGCACACACCAGTCACGTACGAACGGGGTAACTGGCTTTATCCCAGTCCCTGAGGGATACACCTAAACATCGGGGGATCACAGGCGGCTCCAGGGTCATTCTCGTCCCCGGGCTTCCAACCCCACCAAGCCCATCACAAAAGCCCCTCTGCAGAAGCCGAGCGAGCCCCAGCTCACCCTGCCCAGGGCTCCCCCGCTAACAATGGCATTCAAATGAAACACACAAATGAGCGCATTTCTCATGCAGGAATCCAGCACTCCCCGCAGCCGACGTGCGAATAAGGGGGAAAAACACCCAAAAAACTCCCCGACACAAAGCGGGGGGGAAGGGAAGACACAGCGGGGCCGGGGCACCCCCGGGGCAGGGCCGGCCCGAGAAGCCGCGCGGGGGCCGTGGCGGCGCTGCCCCTCGCCGGGCCCGAAGGACAAAGAGGCGGCGGCGGGCTCGGCCCGGTGGGGCCCGGCGCGGCCGCAGCCCCGCGCCCCCCGCCCCGCGCCCGCGGCGGAGGCAGAAAATGGCCGCACACCGCCCCCTCCTCTCGGCGGCAGCGCCGGGCGGCGCGGGCGGGCGGCCCGACAAGGGGGTCTTTGTGCGGCGGGCCCGCCACCCCCGCCACACCCCCGCCGCGGGCGGGCCCCTCCGAGCACTCCCCCCTCGGCTCCCAGCGTCGCGGTGCCCCCGGCCGGCCCCGCCGCCTCACCTGTGCAGCGCCGGCCGCCCTCCCGCTGCCCTCCCGCCGGCTCCGCCGCGCCCGCTCCGCC
>JAWWLV010000046.1:10799524-10820482 GCA_035041135.1 Platyrinchus mystaceus
CTGTTTCTATAAATTTGGGCTGTTTTCTTCTTTTTCCTCACCAGCCCATCTTTGACATGACTTTTTCCATCCTTCATGTGGTAACTCCATTGCCACATCGCACCATAGAGATGATGCTTGGTAGAGCTTTAGGATGAAGAAGACAAAGGTGATTTGCAAATGATTCACTGATTTTGTTTTTAATTGGACTCATGCCTTTCCTCACCTATTTAAGATGGATGAGATTGGTCTGAGCACCTGAAAAGGTTGTTTGTAAAACAAACAAGCAGGCTATTAATTATCCTGCATGTTAACCTTGGGTGTCTTTGACTTTGCTGGAAGGCACTGTAGGAAGGTCTGCTCTTCCTCAAGGATGAACCCTGTTGGGTTCAGGTAACCGGGGCAGGTATTCACATATCAGCAACCACCTTCACTTAGTCACCCACAACCCGACTGGGAAGAGGCCCCATAGCCCAGTGGCATCAGTGTAGTGAACACGTGTCCCAGGAATTTAAGGTCATCTGGAGACAAAGCCACTGCGACCTCCCCCACTTCTGCTGAACGATCTGGGTGCTGAATATTTAACAAAGACTTCCTTCCTCCTCCTGTATTTACACCCTGGGGTTTAAAGAGGCTGAAATTAATGTCTCTTTAGTAGCTCAACTTTTTGTCGTTGGTTTATTTATTTATTATTTCTCGGTTGTAATTTTATATGCGTGCTGTTATTCAATCACCAACAGGCTGGAAACAAAACCAGGCTTCTAAAAATAATAAAATACCCCTTTTCTGTGTTGTTTTCTACTGCAACAACCTCTCACCTGCTGTGACTCCAGGGCAGAGAGACAAGGGATTTTTCAATGTAAAATCCTGTGGAAATAGGCATAGAGGGGCAGTGTTTGAATAGTGCTGAGCAATGATGGGTTTGCTCTGTGCAAAGAACCCCAAAGGAGATGAAACAGCACAGAAGAAACGAGCAAAGCTTCAAGGTGAAGGAATCCCCTCATTTCAGCCCTGCAGCAAAGAAATGAGGAATCACCAGTAAAATCCCTGCACCCAGGGGCCACTCTGCTGCCTTAGCTGGGGGGATGGAACTGCCCTGGGGGGAGAAAAGCTGCTATTTTAGGGTGTCTAAAGCCCCCACCATCCCCAGGTTAAGCAGGCCTGGGGTAACCATGTCGTCAGCACATCCCCGCGATTCCCAGAGCTGTTTAAAAAGTGGCAGCCAATGCTGCAGGGAACACAAAGGGAATCACAGCCAGTGGGGGGAGTTTAGGATTCACATCTCTGTCAGGGATTTCATTTTTTCGTAGGACTCTTTCCTCTCCATCCTCCCATTTCAATTTAAATGCTCTGTCAGCGTCCCAAAAGAGGCCAGCCTTCACCCCCGCCAGCCGAACGTCTGCAGGACCTGTAACGAGTTAGGGCTGAATCCCTGCCAGCCCTTCTGGGAACGTTTAGGAAGGACTCTGGCTGCTGGCCAGGGCTGAGCACTGTGCAGGAAAGAGCTTGACAGGAGTTCAGATATTGCAGGAAGTCTGGGAGACAAACCCACTCGGGGTAATATCCCAACCCACGGCAGCAAATCCATAATGAGCTCTTGTAGCCAAAAGACCCCTGGGAGGCAGAATGCAATTTATTTATCATCTTTAAAAATGCACTTACTTGAAGGCATCTGGTGAGATTTCAAATCCTCCTGTGTATTTTTTTTTAATTGAGGGGGGGAAATCTGGATCCTGATGTAGCCACCAAATGGCTGTGGCTGTGCAGGTCCTGTTCAGCAGAAGATGGTTTCATACTCGGTGTTCCCAAAGGAGGCAGCTAAAAAGAGGGTTTCCAGCTGCCCTCCCAAGGTATGTCCATGTAGGGACCCCCTGCCTGGAGTGCATGGGTGGGACTGGTGTGGCCAAATGCCCCACAGCACCCTGTTCAGCAGCACAGTGGCTCTCCCTGCACCCATCCCTGGCCCCAGAGAGCATTGGCAGGAAGAGAGTGAAGGGCAGCTGCTTTGCAGAGGGGTCAGGGCATGGCCCCTCAGCCCCTCAGTTTTGGGCAGCTAGGGAGCAACCAGGTAGATTTTTCAGAAGAGCTGGGGAGTGGCAGCAGTCTGAGATCCCACTTGGCCTCCAGCTCCAAAATCAGGGCTCCCAGGCTCAGCACCCCAGGGACTGGATGCACTGGTGATCACGGGGCTCAGGGAGATGGGGTGAGAGAAGCCCCAAGGATCCCCAGGACATGCTGTGGCTGCAGGAACAGGCTGTAACTGCATCTCTTGAGAGCACTGCAGCTCCTCTGGGAGAAATCTTGGTTTATTTGGTGAGCGCATGGACCTCCATTACAGTCCATGGCCATGATCACAGTGTCACTGTATCTGAAGCAGCACGTGCCTGTGTGGTGCTACAGCTCCTTTCCTGCCTCGCTTTTCCCTGCCTGTGCTTCCCAAAGGCATTTTTCTCTGCCTTCCTTTGTGCTGCCAGCATGGAATCACAGAATATGCTCAGTTGGAAGGGACCATAGGATCACTGAGTCCAGCTCCTGGCCCTGCACAGGACACCCCAACAATCCTACCCTGTGCCCACTGCAGGGCTGGGGGCAGGTGTCATAGCAGCACAATTCACCTCTCCACATCCCTGCACAACAGCCAGGAAAGCTTTCCCTAGCTCAAGGATGACTGCAGGCTATCCCATTCATTCCTAATTTAGGGTTCACACATATCTGCCTATGAAGGGAGGACCTGCTTCCCCCTGTTTTGTGCCCCACCAAAGGTGCCCACTCTGCCATGCTCCCTGGACCTCCTCCTCCCAGGCCGTGGGGACCCTGGGCAGGGGGCACCCCAGGAAGTCCTTTGGCAGCACCTGGGTGTCCATGAGCTACCTCAGTGTCTCACACCTCCTCCCCCAGTCTCTCCTCCCAGGAATGCTGGGAATGCAAAAGCTGACAGCTGCCCTAACCAGCTTTTACCCTTATATAGTATCTGCTTACACTCTTCCCTCCCGGAAGCTGGGCTGGAAAAGCCTGATGACAATGTGGGAAGATAAAGGGCCGCTGCCAGAGTGAGGATAAATATTTGTCATTTTCCATCACTTTGTAAGAGCAGGAATCAAGGATCACAGGCAACCTGCAAATTAAACCAGATTCCAATCTGATTAACTGGGACTGTGCTGATTGAACCCACCCCCACCCACCCACCTGCCCAGCCAGCACAGAGCCACAGCACCAGGGGGGTTAACACTCCCACATCCAGGCAGAAAACTGTCACCAGGGATTAATTGCAAATCCAAAGGCTTCATGTGGTGCTCCCCTGGGAGCAGGGCTGGACACAAACAGCAGGTGACAGCTGAAAGTGGGGAGGTGTCCTTGGGTGAAGCCCCTTCCCAGGCACTGCTGGCTAGTGTGTCCTGCTGTGCTGGGGGGCTGCTGTCCCGGGGGTTGGTGCTGGATCTCTGGCCTGCACTGAGCCCTTCCCTCCTGGCATCACTCTTGAGGGTACTCAGGTGTGTTGGGAATGCCCTCAATGTACAGCACAGCAGAATTCCAGCTGCAGCACCTCGCTTTCCATGCACTCTCCCCATCCATTGGGCTTGTCCCATGTCCCTGGAGCCTGTCTGCACACCCACATGCTCCTTCTGCCCAGGGCTGGCAGCTCCTGTGCCCATCCAGGGCCATGAACTTCCCCAGTCTGCCCAACATGGGCTGCTTGGCCCAGTTCCCACTGGCTTTTACTGGGCCAGTCCCCACTGTGACAATGCTGCTGCGACCAAACGTGTTCCTGCAACAGAAACACTCATCCCTGAGCATCCCTGGATGAGAAGTGTATGGGAAAGGGCATGGATGCAGCCAGTTTGAAGCCAGGACTGGTCCCCAGCAGGGTGGTCCTCCTGTTGACACCCCAGCCACTCTAGGGCCCAGAGCATCCTCATCTCCATCATGTTTTCAGCCTTCCCTTCACAAGCACACAACCTAATTTTTCTCTCTTTTTTAGTCCCCTGGCTCTCTGATTCTCTAAAACATCCCCACTCCTGCTCAGGAATAACCAAAAGCTGCCTGTGTAGGGGGAGGAACATGTGCAGGCAGGCTCGACCACACAGAACCAGCACAGGAGCTGTGAGCAAATGGAGTTGTTAATTCACACTCATATCCCCCCCCCCTCCTTTTCCTTGTGCCTTGCTGGAGGTGCTATCCCTGCTCCACGGGGGAATGATACACCCATTGTGGCTGGATTAGATGTAACCCACTTTTAAAGACCTGTTTCTTTTCTCCCCTCCCTGGTCTCACTACAGGTGTTTTGTGCCTGATCTCTGCATTCCTGACGTGCCTGAAATTCCCTGATGCTTAACCTCAGCTCCAAATTTCCTGGATTTATAACATTTGGGTTTAACTTAATAGCCATGACCTTGTACAATTATTCACCCCAAACTACTGATATTTGAGCCCCTCCATAACTCCAGCTTAATACTATTTTTGCATGTAACATATACATTTGTTATGGGTGCCAAATCAACCCCCAGAGTTCTGTCTCTCTCTTTGTATTCAAACTCATCTGATATCCCAGATCTAGAGTGGAAAAGACTGACTTTAATCAGAAGTCTCTTCCCCTCACACACATGCTCTGCAGCTTGGTGGGATGCAGACCTGAAAGGCATCTGAGCACCCTCCAGCTGCCCACCCAGCCCCCTGACCTCTCATCCCATGGCCATGAGCAGTCCCACATGGACAGCCTGAGCCTCCAGGGAGCTCTGGCTTACTCCCAGCCATCAGCTCCTTCTTTCCCAGCACTGAAGAAGTCCCTTAAATATTTTTAAGCTGCTGAGCTGTGGTGCAGAGCTCTCCTGCTCTCGAGAATACTGGTCTAGAGCCACATGGTGAGCAGATGTGAAGCAGCTCCAGAGGCTGCTTGGGAGGGTGTCACTTTATGCCAGCTGAAAATCTGGCCTCTGCTGCTGTAAAAGTTGTGTTTTCTGGGAATAACTGCAGGGCAGGTAGGTAAAGGGTAGAAACCTGAAAGGTTTCCTTGAAGGCAAATACCCATGTGTGGAATGTGTGAAATTCTTGGGAAGAATTTCTTCCCAGAAAGGGTGGTCAGGCCTTGGCAGGGGCTGCCCAGGGAGGTGGTGGAGTCCCCACCCCTGGAGGTGTCCAAGGAAGGCCTGGCAGTGGCATTCAGTGGGGGACAAGGTAGGGATCAGGCACAGGGTGGACTCCATGGGCTGGGAGCGCTTTTCCAACCTCAGCGATCCTGGGATTCTCTGTGTGTGTGGCTCAGCTCCTATCCTGGTCCTAGCAGGAGAAGGTCCAGTGGTTCCTGCTGGCTCTGTGCCCATAGCAGATGGAGGCTGTGGGGTGGTCTGAGCAGTGGCAGAGGGAAGGCTGCCCCACAAGCATGGGAGCCACACTGACTCTCAGCCTGGGATGGGATCACGTGGCCCAGTTCTGCCCTTTTCCCATATCAGGAGTAATTGCCCTGGCTGGGTGGAAAATCAGTGGGATGAGGCCCAGGGCTGAGTCAGGGTGCAGCACCTCCTGCCCCACACCCTGCCCTGCTCACTCAGCTGCTTCCTATCGCCCAGCATCGCTTTCCTGGCAGGGACCTGCTGCAGGAGAACAAGTCTGAGCAGCCCCCTGTGCCCTGCCTGCAGCTCAGCCCCCCCAGCCTCCTGTGGGATGATCCTTCAGGAATGATCCTTGCCAGGGATGTGCTGGAGGGTCACAGGTTAGGGGGAGGAGGAGGAGATGCTGATGCACAGAGCTGGCAGTCCTGCCCAGGACCCATCCTGGAGCTGTGCAGCCACTGCATGGGAAAAGAGGTTGTGCTTAGGTGCTGCCTCACACCTCCCCATTGCCACCATCACCTCTGGGCAGCCCTGTGAGGGCGGGGTGGGCGCTCTGCATGTGGCCAAAAGGCCTTTGTAGAGAGCCTGGGAGACAGCTTGGACCAGAAGGGCACAGGATTTCTCCAGTCTCCCCCTGCCCAGCCTCAAAAGCAGCCCAGCTGGTGCTGTTGCCCAGGACCAGGGGTTTTGGTGCCTCTCAAGTCCAACCCATCAAGGGTTGGACTTGATGATCTCAGAGGTCCTTTCCAACCCGGCTGATTCTACGATTCTATGATTCTATGACTATGATTCTATGACTCTATGATTCTATGATTCTACGACTATGATTCTATGACTCTATGATTCTATGACTCTCTGATTCTATGATTCTGTGACTCTCTGATTCTATGACTGTGATTCTGATTCTATGACTATGATTCTGATTCTATGACTATGATTCTGTGACTCTATAATTGTGATTCTATGACTCTATGACTCTATGATTCTGTGACTATGATTCTGATTCTATGATTCTATGACTCTCTGATTCTATGATTCTATGACTCTATGATTCTCCTGCCCCCAGGAGCCTTCCCTGGGATGTGGCCCCACTGCATACCCAGCCCTGGTGACTAGGCTCTCAGGTGGGCAGCCCCCACCTCGAGGTGACCCTGGGGCTCACAGAGACCCTGGGGTTGTGAAAACCCCATGTTCTGCTGACCAGCAACACCAGGCTCATCCAGGAGAAACCACACCACCAAATGTCCCGAGTCCCTGCAGAGGCACCACACAGGAGAGCTTGGTCTCCCTTCTCTTCCAGCAAAATGCCCTTTGCACAAACAAATTAGAAAATGAGAAGCTGGTGAAGCCAAAAGGCACAGATAATAAAGGTGCCTCAGTTTATTTTCACTCTGAACTGATGATTATTTGAATGCTTGTGGTTAGTGAGACCACCCTGGCAAGTGGGGAGTCCTGGACACCCAGTGCCTGAGCTGCCTCTGAGCTTTCCTGGAGTCATGTTGGCCACCAGCCTTCTCCTGCTTGGCCCTCCATGAACCTCATGCCCTGCTTTCCCAGCTGAGACCTCCAGGCTGTGCTCAGCTCCTGGGATGGGACCCCACAGTGGGGACCTGAGCACCACCTGGCCAAGCTGGTTTCAACTTGGCCCAGGCTCTCAGCTGGTGGTCAGAATCTCCCTCCATGAACCTCCTGGCCAGGCTTCAGCAGGATGTCACAGAGCAGACATTTCCCAGCAGTCTGGCAGCCCCACTGTGCCTGTCAATGATTCTCTGTCCCTCCTGTGCCATTCCCCCCTCTCCACTTTGGTGGCTCAGTGCTCCCTGCCCTGGTTTAGCAGAAACAACAGTTTGCAGCCACTCTAAAATGTGAATCCCCTGTCAGGCAAGCCATGGGTGACTGCACAGGCCTGATTTTATTTGCAGTCCTTGAAAACAGCTCTCAAGCCTTCCCAGCACTGGCAGCCAGGAGTCCCAGGCACTGGGTTGTGCAGGGAGGGGATGGCAGAGGGGGTGGTTCCCTCCAGCATTCCTCCAACCTCTGCAGCTGCCCACCTTCACTGACCTGGAAGATGTGGACATGGCCAGGATCCCTGGGTGTGGATATATTCACCTGGATGTGGGTGTTTTCACCTTCCCCTTTGCCCTGTTACTCCTTATCAGTTCCTTCCAGTTGTGCCACGTCTCCAATTTCCAGAGCAGAGCAAAAGCTTTTCCACTAAAAATAGTTTTGTCCCCAAATGTTTTTTTCTTTGGTTCCCTTTACATAAAATGTTCTGGATTTCAGATTTTTGTAAAAAAACTTACCAAGAAGTGAAATAATCCCTCGAGCTGAAGCAGGACCCCTCTGGTTCCCAGCTCAGGTCCCATGTGCCTGCACTGGGCCTTTGAGATCCTCCTGGATCAGCATGAAGTGCTCCATGTGCCACTGGTCCCCTGCACCCTCCTGCCAACCCCAGGGACACCAGGGGCTTTGTGGAGGGACCCCGCAAAGAGCTGGAGGAACGTCCAGTGCCACCAGTGCAAGAAGGACAGGTCAGGGCTGGGAAAGGAAGCTGAGCTCCTGCATCTCAGTGGGGTATCAGATGGGAGAGAAATGGTCTTGTGGGAAAGACGATGGAGGGGGGGGGGTTTTTGAGGAAACCTGGAGCATTTTCCCTCATTTTCTGTTGAATGGGGAATAAAAGCTTAAAACTTGGTGTCGTGGATGCATTTGCTTGTCCTGTGGCTGACAGACAGTCCAGGGGCAGCTCTGCAGACACAGAGGTTCAGAGTCACCCTTGTGCATCTTTGCTGTCTCAAATCCTTCCCCACTGCTCCAGCCCAGGGAGTGGGGATAAGTGGGTCCCACTCCCCACCCACAAGGGCTCCACAGAGCCGATTGTGCCCAGATGTGCAATATTTTTTTTGCTGTAATACATTAGAGCTGTTTTCTTGAGTAGCCCCTCTAAAGATTAAAGGGGGAACAAGTTTTTCTCAGGGGTGGTTCCCGTTAGCCGTGGTCGCAGGAGGAAACCACACAAATAATTCAGGATGAAAGGGTCCACATCCAACCCTCCCTCAGCATTTTGTGCTTGGAGACCCACTTTGGTGGACCTGCTCTGCACAGAAAGCCCATTGTGCTGCTGCCACCTGGCCTGGACCCACCTCTCCAGGAGGACACTTGATGGTTGGGGGGATTTTTTTCACTTGCCATGTGTTTAGTTGAGGCAGGTTCAATACATGGGGGGGTTTTGGTGACAGAAGGTGAGGGATAATTTTTATGTCCTGAAGGCTACACTGATTCAGAAAAATGTCTGATTTCCCCATCTCAGCCTTTTGACAGCTCTTCTCACCTTTTTATTTGCACCATCCCCGTTGGAGAGACCATGTTTTTTAATTTATGTTTCTATAGTAAAATATTTTATTAATATTTTAATACAATATTATCTATAAACAAAAATTATACATAAATATATATTCATATGCATATTCATATCTAAAGTTATTTTATTAATAGTATAGAAATAGTATATATAATATATAATAGTATAATATAGTATATATAATATACCATAATAATATTTTATAATTTTTATATATTATAGGACCATCTTCTCTGACTCCTTGGCCCTGGTCAGGCTGGTCAGTCTCAGAGACAGGAGAAGGGAGCTCAGCAGGGTAATCCCACTGACTGTGCAGACTGTTTCCATTCACATCTGCAGGGTGGTGGGTACTGTGGGGTCTCTCCACCCCAGGTCCCCAGTTTAAGTGGTTTGATCTTTTGACTTCTCCTTTTCTTTGCCATCCCACAAAATCACATCATTTTCTCTTTGTCAAGACCCCCTTTGGGGGAGGAGAGGAAGATTTAAGGACTGCTGGAGGGGCTGACACCCGGCCCTCAGGAGAAATCCAATAGAAACAGTGGACCTAAATGACCAGGGAAGAGCAAGATCAGGACGAGCAGGTACAGTTTGTCCCCTGGACACCTTCCCAGCCTCCAACTTCTTTTGCCATGCAAGATTTTCTGAGCCTGATGTGGTTTGTTGGTTTAGCAAATCTCCACAGATCTCTTATTCAGTGTCTCCTTGAATCCATCTAAACCTTCTGCAGCCACATCTTTGGCAAGGTGTTCTCCTGACCCACCACCTCCATGGGGTGAACCACACCTTTGCTTGGCCTTTGTTTGATTTCTCCTACATCTCTTCTATGACCCTTGGCTTTTGGAATGGAGGAGGTAGTGAACAGTATGTTCTCTCTATTTTTAAGGGGGAACTCTTGAGTTCTCCAAACCCTTGAGCCCACCCTGATCCAGGCTGAACAGCTCCAGTGGCACTGCTGCTGTTTCAGGAGTCAGCAAATAACTAAAGACAAGTCATCATCCAAAATGATGACGTCCATCATTTTTGTCACCATTGGATGATAAAATTGAAAAGGCCTTCTAGCCCAGTGTTGCTTGAGCAGACCCAGCTGGTAATGCCATCTAGCCTATCACTCCTGTAAGACAGGGGTCTGTAGGTGTCCCTCAGTGCTTGTCCAGCGTGTGCAGGATTCCTGCTGTTCCTCATCCTGCAGCCTCACAAGCCAAACTCGCTCTGCCATCACCTTTGAACCCCTGGAGTAACCACCACCTGGAGCAGTGGCAGTGAAGAAAGCTCCACTTTCCATGTCTCCAGGAGCTGCAGCCAGTTCTGCTGGGCTTGGGGCCGAGGGGTCACACACCGTCCTTGCCCATGGCCAGTGCCTTTGGGTGTGCAAACAGAGGCATCTGGAAGGAGCTTGATGAGTGTTTCCTAAACCTGCCCGTTCCTTGCTCCCAGCCCAGCCTAACTGGGCTGAGCAGGGCTACCTGACCAGTTTCCATCCAGCTGGGCTGGTTTGGCTGTTGCCTCTCTGGTTGCTGGCGAGACAACTGTATTTTCTGGTTTTGCTGGCAGCAGCTCTAATGTGGGATGAGCTGCTGCCTGCTCTGCTCGTACATTGTAGCTCCAGCCCAGCCTGGGACTGGGGAGATCCTGTGCACACGTGGGTCTGTGGTGGTGCAGCCAGGGAGGACAAAGACCTTCTCACCAGTGACAACCACTGCTGGGTACTGGAAGTGTCCCAGTCACAATCCATATTATCCCCTGTGTGTGGTAGCCCTGGAACACCTCTGATAGCTCAGCACTGCTCTGCTTCCCATGGCTGGACATGCGATGCTCATCCAAAGGGCAGTTGGGGAACTGGCAGCAGGACTCCTCAGGCAGCCACGGGCTCTCTGTGCTGGATGGCCAAAATGTACTTGCCCAAATGCCAGGAAGGCAGAGAATTGGCCTCACCCCTGATAAGAGAGTCATCTCTGTCGTCTCTGGGGGTGTTCAGGAAATGACTGAAAGTGGCACCCAGTGCTCTGGTCTAGTTGATGAAGTAGTTGAGCCTGATGATCTCAGAGGTCTTTTCCAACCTAACTGATTCTGTGATTCTGTGATTCTGTGATTTTGTGATTCTGTGATCACCCTGATCCTGGAAATGCTTCTGTGTGGCTTTAGGTTTAAGCAGGAGTCTTCCTTGACCCAGGGAATCTGCGGCAAAGCCAGGAGTTGGATGCAGATCTCCTAAATCTCATTTGAATATTCTCCATCAGGCCTGTCTTCTTCTGCCAAGTCGTGTCTAGGGTCAGTGACAGAGGTAAAGAGCAAGGAACCAAACCCAAGTGTCTCCATTCCTCCTCCCCTCCATTTGTTTCCATAAATAAAGGATTGAGACTGTTACAGTTAACTTGAAAGGACCCTGCAGCATGAACTCATGATCCTAAACAACACCAGTTTCAGGTTAGTAATTAGTGCACTTCACTCATTGCAGGTGCAGCCTGGGAGCTCTGAAACAAGTACAGGATCAGCAAGAAAATTATCTAGAAGCAATGGCAGGGATTTCACCTAACTCCCTAGTTTGAACACCCAATTGGATTATTGCTGTCTGCCTCATTAGAACTACTCCATTACTGGAAAACCTTTAGGAATTGGGGCAAAATCCTGAAATTTCATCTCAACCTCAGAACTGATGGCCCCCATAATTCCTGTATCCCAGTCTGGCTGGACCCATTCCAGGATGAGCATAGACGAGTCTCTTCAGCATCCTGTGGCTCATTTTATTCTCTAAAATGGCAGTGATGTTTCTGTGGCTTGGAGGGGTGACGGATATTTGCACAGAGCTTTGGGGTTCTGGGGTGAAGGGACAAAACCCCTGAGCAATGTTGTGGTCCTGGCCTGGCCTCAGGGCAGCTACCATGGAGCTGAGGAGCATTCTGAGCCTCACTGGGGGCCAGCACTGACAGGGGACAGGAGGCAGGTTCTCCATGCAGAACATGATAAATCACCTCTGTATCCCCCCCGGGCAAACCTGCAGCTGCTTTGTCCAAGCTTGTTAAGTTTAATACATTAAGAAGGAGCCAGCTTGTTTCTTCCATGAGCTGAAATTTTTCCTGAACAAGGAGACATTGTGGCACGTGATAGGCCTTGCCAGGCACTCAGAGCTGGGGTCTGAAAGCTATGCCAGGGTGGGATTAGCAGACTTGTTTTGGTGGAGAAGGTGTGTCCCTGGAAGTGTTTTTCTCGTTATTTCATCCCTCCAGTGCTGCTGTGACAGTGGCTCCAGACTGCAGTGACCCCAGTGGTGCTCGGGGGCTGGTGAGGGGTCCCCATGTTGGGACCAGCAACAAGGCAGGGGTTATCTTGCCCTGGGCCTTGCCAGGATGGTGTGTCCACATAGCTGTGGACCAAATCTTGTACCTCCTTTGCCCTCATTCTCTCCTTCTCCCAGTCATCTTCCTGTGGTTTGTGATTTTCCAGCCATCCTCACCTGTGATTTCCCCGGAATTCTTTTCTCCCTTCCTGTCCTGCCCCTTCCCATCCCTGGACATCCTCCTATTTCAGGTGTATCCAAAATTAGGCAAAGGAGGTTCTGCCTGAGGCCTGATGGCTCTGCGAAGGGTCAGGGATATTGCACTGAGTGTGTCTCAGCCCAGGGAGATCCAAGACAAGATCAGAGCTGCAAAGGAATAGAAGGGGGCACCTCCTGGGCCGTGAGGAGCTACGTGTGACAGCCCATGGGAGCGTGGACCCCCTTTAACCTTCCAGTGGAAATTTCTCCATGGACAGTTTCCTTTTGTTCTTCTGCAAAGGGGAGCAAATGCTTCCAGGAGCCATCGGTCAGTGAGACCCTGGGACAGTGATATTGAACCCTGAGATCAGCCTGGTGCTGGAGCACCACAATCCCCAGAGAAGGAGAAACCAGCGGGAGTCTTTTGTGCCTTAATTTGCAGACAGCCAATATTAGTGAAACCTGCTGGACAAACTGCCCCCAGGAGACTCCAGAAATACCTTTCCCATCTGCAAACGGGCTGTTAACAGGAGAAGATTTAGTGGTTCCAAATGCACTTCCCAGAGCATTTGATAAAAGTGTGTGGGAGCAAAGTCCAGAGCTTGAGCTAATACCTCTCTGCTGGATCAGAAACACTCGTCTAGACTCTCGCAGGATGCAAAGAGAGTGCCAGAGCTACTGCAGGGAGCTGCTACCTTATAACCCCAGCACTGCTGGCTGTTTAGGAGGGGCTCTTTATACCCAGTAGGGGCTTGTTTGGAGGTTGGTGATTCATAAGCCAAAAATATGGTCTAAAGGATATATAGTGTTGCTTCAGCACTGGAAAATCTAAGCCGAAGGCCAGAAATATTTTAAATTGAGCTCCAGTGAACATAGAGAAAGGGAAGGACATTAGGGCTTATTGCATGTGCCAGAAATAGAGTACATGAAGGAAAACAAGCCTGGAACAATGGTGCAGGAAAAGCTTATCTCCAGGAGCAAAGTAGCACAGGTTTCTTTATACTTCCTGGTTAAAAAAAAAAAAAAAAAAAAAAAAAAACAAACAATAAAACAAGAAGATGACCTTGTTCTAGATCTTTATTTTCAGCTGTCTAAAACAGCCTTCCTACATCCACCACAGCTGCTGAGGATGCAAATCCAAAGCATTGAGGGTGGATGTGGCTCACCTGGCCAAGCAGGGGCTGGGCCACATGTCAGTGTTAACATAGTTAAGCAGTGAAAGGTGGAAATGGAAACACAGCATTTAGTCTTCATTATCATAGCTCCATAAATGGGTGCAAACTGAGGAGCCAGGCTGTGATCCCGTGGGGAAATCACACACTGATGCCAGTGCAGGGAGCTTCTGTCTGCTGAGGAACCTTGTCCAACCCCGATGCCGTGGGCAGCATGAGGTGTGTGAACTGCCAGTGAAGGTAAACCAAGGTCTTGGTCCGGTCTCAGCCAGGATTTGCCACTGCTTCCTGAAAAATCCCTGGTCAGGTCTCCCTGGAGACAATGATGTCCATGTGGAGGGTGTTTCAGGAGGCAGCCCGTGTTCACTTCTCTGTGTGGATGACCTAAAAAATTCCCAACCCCTTCTGCAAATCTGAGAGGAAGGGGCCACCAGGGCAGTCAGGCATTTCATCCAGGAAGGTCCTGGGCAACAAACACAACCCATGGGAGGTGCTGAACATTTGGGTAGGACAAGGTGGGATGGGCAGAGACCTGTTAGGTACAGTGGGATGAGGTGGGATAGACAGACAGCTGTTGGATATGGTGGGATGAGTTGGGATGGATGGAGTTCCTGGGCCACAGGAGAGCTGGTGGCCCAGAGGGAACAAGCAGATCCCCTTGGGCACTACCTGATAGCCCAGGGTTGGTATGGCTGTGGTTCACTGTTCGTGAGTGGGGAACACTCCCTGGCCAGGATGTGGCTCCTTCCATCTCTACAATCTGTCAGTGTGAGCAGAGGTGGAAGGAACACCCAAGCACCTGCCCAGGGGATGCTGCCATGGAAAATTTCAACATCCACCCAGCCGGGTGCCAGGGACTGGGTATCCACACCCCCTGAGCAAGGTGGGCAGGGGCTCAGCAGGGCAAGGGAGCTTCGGGATGTGCAGATCCATGGGCCTCTCAGCCTTGTGCTGCCCTTGCTCAGCTGGACAGACCGTGCCAGGGTCCATCTCCTGCCTGGTGCTGTGCAGAGCTGCAGGGGTTTAATGTGCTTTGCCTATAATTGCTCCAGCCCAGCCTAATAGGTGAGAATTCACCCTTCCCAGCCCCAATCCCATGGATGTGCAAGGCTTCCAGCTGCTGACAGAGGTGGCTCCTTGCAGGCAGCAGCACAGGGTGGGACAGGGACACGGGGACAATGTGAGGTGCCAGCAGCCCCCTTGGGATTTCCTCCTCTGGGCTGGGGCAATGCTCGAGGGGCACCTGCTGCAATCAGGACACCACAAAAACCCAAGGAGTGCAGTATCATGAGGATTGTGTAAATATTTTGATTAACTTCAACTTGAATCTCGATGAAGGGGAGATTTTTATCGCATTTACTGACAAAACAGCTTTTTTTCTTTCCGGGAGGGAGGGGGAGGATGACTAACTGCTGGAGGAGAATTCCTGGAGTGATTGCACAACAGATGAAAGCAGCCAGATAGGAGCTGCTCTGCCCCAGGAGCGAGTGGACAGCCACCAGCAGCCAGTGTGTTGAGCAGGGACGAGCTCACAATTCCTGTTGACTGGGTCACATTTGACAGACCCGTCTGTCTGCTCAGAGCTGACACATGAGCACGGGGCAGCACAAGCTGCTGTAGAGCGTGTCCAGCTCCCTCCCTGGGAGGGAAGAGGGCTGGCTCCCTCCTCCTGCCACAGCAGTTCACATGGTTCACTTGAAGGGTTTGGGTTTAATCCCTGGTGTGGTGTCCGTGGAATTACCACAGCCTGGGAATAACTCCCACTGGGCTGTGAGGGGGGACATGGGCTGAGCAGGGTGGTCACACCAATGCCACTGCCCTGGGTAGAGGGGGTTCCTCTGCCCTCCACAGCCACTGCCAGAGCACAGGACCTCCTCTCCCTGCCAGAATTCCCCAGGGGAAGTTCGTCTGAGCCTGCGGGCAGCAGGTGCCCAAAAGAGTAGAGGAGGACTGTGACTGCGCCAATGGGATGGGTGGATTTCCCTCAGCAAAGTTTGCCTGAGTGAAAGCCATGGCAGGGGACTCTGTTGGGGAGGCTGAAAACAGGAAACAAGTCCAGAGCTGGGCATCACCAGGGCCTGGGTTACTCCAGGGCTGTGGAAGGAGACAAAACAGCAAAGCTTCCCACCTTGTCTGCATCCCCAGTACTGGAGATTGTTAAATATTACTTGGCGGGGTTGCTGACAGCTCCTCACTGCAGTTATCCACCTCCACAGACTGAAGGAATGGGCTGGGATGGGAGTGGCATTGCAAAAACCTGGGCAGACATCATCCATCAATCCATCATGCCTGTCATCCAGCTGCACCCAGGGCACTTCTGCTGGGTGTCAGCGGGGTGTGACACCCTATAAAACCATGGACACCTTCTGTGGCACCACTTTCCTGTTCTAAAATACACCACAGCCATCTCTACTTCCTCTCTGGGGCTCTTTGGGGTACAGCACAACTCCAAGCACAGCACCAGGCATGGCCAGGGATGGCTTTGGCTTCAAGGATACAGGGACTTTGGATCTTTGAATCTCCTCTATAGTTTAAACATTTGAGAGTGCTTTGCATATGCCTTTTGCTTTGAATAGCAATGGAAATATGGTTCAGGGCATGAAAAGGTCTTGGGGGTAAAAATGTGAAAGGTTTGTTGAGACCCTCAAAAAAAGAAGTCAAACCATTTTTCCCAAAGAGGAAATAGGCCTCCACTTTGATCCAACAAAAACACAGAGGTGTCTTTTGGTGCATTTTATATGCATTTTATCAGTGGACCAGTTATGTGTGTGTGTGAGAGAGAGGGAGGGATGAGTGCAATGGTGGGGAGCTGGAGACAGCCTGGGGTTGACTGTCCTTCAAGCAGCAAACAGTGTCTGCATCAGGGACTTTGGTGACACTCCCAGGTTTTATCTCTGCTGGAAGAAAGCCCCAGAAGGTGCTGTCAGCACATGGTGCTGCAGGGGTTACAGCCTTGCTGGTCAATTAAACAGTTCCTAGGAAAGATGCCGGGCCTTGCACCTTGGCTGCCCGTGAGAAAGCCCCCAGTACTGCTTTGGGGATCCTGTACCTGCTCCTCAGGGAGTGCCTTCACTGTGCAGTCCCCTGAGAGACTCAGTGTAGAGCTGAAATGTGTCTCTGAGGTGAAGCCACCTCAGTAGCACTTGATGGCAGGAGACCCCTGGGTCTGGAATGCCTGGAACGTCAGTGCTGGGCTGCCTGAAACGCCCCAGCAGCAGAGAGCAGGGGCTGTTCCAGCCTTAGATCTGGAGTCCTGATTTATTACACAACCTACTCTGTCAACAGATTGGTGAGATAGAGGGCAGCTAAGGAGCTGCTCCCTGTGCTGATTAGCCCTGCTCGTCAGGGAATGCCTGGGGATCGCTGTCATGAGGAGTGAGTCACAGCTGGGGTTGCTTCTCATGTCTTTGAGTCTGCAACCCCCCACAAACCCACAGAGTGCAGAGCTGTGGCAAGGAAACAAAGAGGGTTGTGCCGGCGCAATCTGCAAAGCAATGGAGCACGTCAGGGAACGGGCACTGCCCCACTGCAGCCCCGGCACACGGGAACTGGGGGGAGGAGGGTGGAAATGAGATTTTTCAACCAGCTCTGTCCAACGAGGGAGTTTTTCAACTCCCTGAAAGAAGGTTGTGACAGGGTGGGGGTCGAGCTTTTCTTACAGGCGACAAGTGACAGACAGGACAAGGGGAAATGGCCTCAAGTTGCACCAGGGGAAGTTCGGGTTTGGATATCAGGAAAAATTTCTTCACTGAAAGAGTGGTTAAGTCCTGGAACAGGCTCCCCAGGGAAGTGCTGGAGTGACCACCCCGGGAACTGTTCAAAAAACAAGTGGATGTGACAACTTGTGATACGGTTTAGTGGGCAGGACTTGGTCAAAGGCTGGACTTGATCTTGGAGGTCTTTTCCAACCTTAATGATTCTGTGAACCTCAGTAGGGCTGAGATGTTTGGATCCTCTCTGCACAACCTGACAGGCTGTAGACAGGCCCATTTTGTTCTCCAGGGTGGACCCCCTTGTGATGTCCCTGGGCTGGGCTGTGCTAATGGGGTTCTTCCATGCAAATGAATGCAATCTCCCTCACCTCCAGGCGAGGATAGACCATTTATGCCAGTTTCCCAATTCACGAGGCACCAGGGCTGTTGGGAGAGGGAAATGCTGAGGCAGCTGGTGGATGGTCAGGTGCTCTCTGCTCCTTCACTCCTTGTCCTGGAGGGTCTCAGTGCAGCAGGGAAGAAAGCACAACCTTCTCTGCTCTCCTGCCTGCAGCAGAGCAAGACTTGCTCCCACTGCACTGTGACCTGACAGCCCTGCTCCCCCTGGGCTGGGCAGGAGGTGGGTGTGGGGGCTCAGCTTCTACTGAGGGGTGTCTTGGGTCTTCTGCCACTCAGTGGGGTTTCTGGACATGGCCCAGAGCAGCCTGGATCAATGTGGGCACCACCAGATTTGAGTCAAACCAGGAATCTGGCAGAAGAATAACCCTGTGAGCAAAGATTTGAAGAGTTTGCTGTGAGGTCAGCAGGTGGGATGGGGATGTGCTGGGAGGGAGGGTGGAGGGCAGAGGAGGAGGCAGGATGAGGAGATGTCCCTCTCCAGGCACAGAGGTGTGCTGCTACACAGTAGTCACCTCACTGTCCCCACCCCATCCTCTGCTCAACACAGTTCTTCCCACAGTCAGGTGAAGTCCTTTGTGTTCACCAAGAGGAAACCTCTCCACCCTCCTGACAGAGTTTCAGGAGTTCAGAGCAAGGCTTGCAGTTGAATGGGACTTCCTGAAGTCTGGATTGCCCAGGGCACTTGGGTATCCAGTTCCCATTAAAATTAATAACTCCTAACTAACCTAAAGGTCTGGACTGGAGTCACAGAGGTGCTTTGGAAAGCTTGAGACCCTCCACAGCTCTGGCCCAGGTACATGTCCAGAACTAACCAGTCTTGGCGGGTGTTTTCTCTCTGTCACATCATATTTTCCTCCAGCCTGGCAGTGCCCCCAAGAGCCAGGAGCTTCTTGTCATTTTATAGAGCAAGTCAATTTAGTACAGTCATTGCTGCATGGGAAATATGCTTGGCCACTGCTCTAAAGGTCAAATGCCCTGTTGGTAAGACTTGTGTTGGTTGTGCTGGTTCCTGTGTGTGGCATCTTCATGTCAAGGGTCCATCATCCCACCTGCCCCAGGGGCACAGTGCTGGTGATGTGCTTGTGGGGGAGGATGTACCATGAACCCAGGAGTGTGCAGACAAATTCAGGGCTCAGCTGTGCTCCAGCCCTCTCCCTGCACACCATCAAGCTCACCCAACTTTGCCTCATCCGTGGCTCTTTCCCAGACTCTCCTCCCCCAGCAGCGTGGGCTGGACGGTTCCTGTGTCTGTCCCGTGGCTGCCCCATCCCCTGCACCCCCCAATGAAAGAATTCAGCTTTGCAAAAGCAAGGCAGGAACAAAGCAGAAAAAAAAAAAAGAGCAATTTTGTATTATTTTCTTTTCTGGGCCATTTTGAATTAATTAAGGAATGTGATCTAAACTATAAATACCCTCTTTCACGTATGATTTATGGCCTATTTGTTCTGGATTGGTATGTGCTTAATCTCTAATTGTAAGCTCACCATCTGTTTTTATTGATCTGCTTGCCAGGAGAGTTATTGCTCTCCTTGGCCTTATATGGGAAAATTAGGTATGTGGTGAGCAAGCCAGCTCAGGGCTGCTCTTACGTCACCCATGGAGCAGCTCGGGATTGAGCTTCCCAGCACTGCTCCGGCTTCCAGCTTCTGCCAGTCCCCATTTACCATGTGAAACTTGAACTTAGGGGTTCCACAGAGCCTTGATATCAACAGGAGCATCAGCCCATCCCAGCCTCCCTCTGTATCAATTCCCCTTCAGTGCCCAGGATGGATTTGCTCTTAAAAAAAAAAGGAGGAGAAGAAGAGGCTGGGGTGGTCTTGGTATTTTTGGCTGTAAATCAGGCTACTGCCAACTCAGCCTGGGTGCTTTCAGTGATGGGAGTGTCTCCATGAGAAAACAGGCTGGATTTATTCATTGAACCTGGAGGAATTTGTCTGTTATTGACCCATGAGATAATGGTGCCTGAGCCCAGCCCGTGTTCTCTGCAGGGAGGGAAGGATAAAGGCTCCCAGGAACATTTGGAGGCTTAAGGGAAGCCTGTGGATTTGAACAAAGAAGAACAGTTTATTTGCAAAGCTGGGAAGCAGAGAAAGGCAGTGATGGTGCCACAGGAGAGCCACCTCCAAAGGGAAGGGGGTCCCTGTCCCTCTCCACCAAGTGGTCCCAGTGAGGCTGGATGATCCCTCTGGCTCCCAGACCCAGCTGGACTGTGGGTGGGAGCCCTGGGGAAGGGTGGGATGAGTCTCTCTGAGGCACTAAAGGCTGCTGTGCCACAAGTGGTGGGGATGCAGTGATGCCCAGGATCCACAGTGACCTGCCCAGAGTCTGCAGGGAGACCCAGGAGAGCCAGCACCCATCTGGGCCAGTGCCAGGGGCATGGGGACCATCCCTCCCCACCCCCTGGTGTGTGTGGGCTGGGACCCTTCCTCCCCATGGGGAACCCACTGAGATGGGGGTCACACCAAACCCCTGGCTCTGCATTTCTGTATCGACCACGAAATACCCCCAAAATCCGTTTGCAGTTAGGAAGGAGCCCTTGTAATTTGCTCAGGCTCCCTGTGGTTGTTATTTTAAGCCCTTCCTCTGATTCCAGGGCCCTGGTCTGGAGATCCCCATTCCCAGACTGACTGATGCGTGCGATGACAGAATTTCTGCTGTTGGGCAAATTAATTTCCCAGGGGATCGTGGCCTAATATATAAATATAAAACTGACATGTTTTTACTCAGCTGAAAAGAAAATAGCTCCAGCTTGCATGAGATAACATTTCCAGCAGATAAGGCAGCAGTTGGAGTGTGAATTGCCATGTGGATCCCATTTTTCCCACAGATCCCTGGTGAGGTTTGTTGGCTGGGCTGTGCAACATCAGCTCTTGATAAGCACCGGCCTGTGTTAATGCAACTTTTCAGTTCTGCTTCATCTCACCCCACACCTGCCTTTTGCCGGGCAGAGGAAATGGATGGGTGGGTGGGAGCAGGGAATCTCACTGCCTGGTATATTTGGAATTCACAAGAGATCTGCCTGGAGCTGTGTTGGTGCTGGGAGAAGCTGGGTCAGCCCTGAAGCCCCCGAGCTGGGATTGAGCGCCCTTTCCCCAGGGGAGGAGATGGATGGCTGCTCCTCCTGGTATGGCCAAGTCCCAGCTGGGTCAGGGAATGTGGAGCTCCTGTCTCCTCCTCCAGTAAGGGAACCATCGAGAAAATCACTTGGGGAATGGAATTTACATGGCTTTGGGCAGGACTGTGCTGGGAACAGGGTGGCTGGAGCTGAGGGCCTGGCTCCTGTCCCACTGCCCTGGGAGCTGCTCTAATCCAGAGCTGTCTCTAAGGCCCCTTTGTGTACAAGCCCTGTGAGGGGAGGTTGTGATTGCAGGCTGGAGTGGTGGCTCAGTGGTCCCAGGGCCCAGGCTGCATTTGGAGGTTGATCTCAGGCCCTGGAGCCCTGGATCCTTTAGAACAGTGGTCCCCAAACTTTTCAAACAGGGGGCCGGTTCCCTGTCCTCAGACACTGTCGAGGGCCGGACTATAGTTTGGAAAA
>JAWWLV010000046.1:10820582-10836336 GCA_035041135.1 Platyrinchus mystaceus
CGATTTGCCCGAGTTGAAAGGCTGCCGATACTGTTTGCCCAGCAGAGCAGATGCCCCCACCTCTCCCCCCCGCGCATTACAGAGGAGGAGGAGGAGGACGGGGCTGCTTGGTTTCCAACCCCAACACCCGGTGGCGGGGGGGGGGGTGGGCCGGATTAGGGGCAGCCCCGGGCCGTAGTTTGAGGATGCTTGCTTTAGAACATGCAGCAGAAATGAGTGTGTTCCATTCATCAGTCCTGAGCTCAGCCCTTATAAATTACCTCTCCCTCCCCTCCTCTCCCTTCCCTCTCCCTCTCTCTTCCCTCCCCTGGGAACCTCTGGATGATTAATTCCTGAAGAATGTTCTTGAAGCTCTGCAGGAGGTGCTGATGGGGCCTACACATGGTGTGAGGGGTTGGGATACCAGAGCGGACTCATCTCCAGGCTGTGCAGCCCAGCCTTTGGCTTGTTGCTGTGTCCAGGCAGAGCTATTCCCATCCCACCCCATGCCATCCTCTCTGCCTGGGCCCTCTGCGGTGCCAGATGTCACAGCAGCTCATTTAAGAGCCTTCCCCTCCTCCAGACACACCACCAGGAGCTCCCCAGGGATGGGTCAGTGGGTCACTGCAGACCTGCAGCCTGGCTCTGCTTGCCTGGAATGACTTTCCCGTTGCCAGAGGTGCCTATTGGAACCATCACACTGCCAGGGGTGACCCTCCAGCCATGGGAGACCTTTGGAAAGGCAGACTGGGACCTGCAGTGGAGAGGGAGAGGCACATCCTGGAGCTGCCTGCCTCTAGGAGCACTGGGGGAGCAAGTGGCTTCATGGACATCTGGGGTGCCAGGAGGCTTGGGATCAATTAATTGGAATAATCCCAGAAAAATTCAGCTGTATTATCTGGAGCCTCCAGACTAGAGCAGGATGTCTCTGGAGCCCGAGTGAGGGATCACCACAACCAGAAAAGGAGGTGGGACAGCCTGGGACAAAAGAGGAAGAGTCCTTTCAGGAGCAATTCACACCAGAGGGACAGAGCCAGGGGGTCTCTGGCACAGCACAAATCCTCTACCAGGGAAACTCACCCCAGGTTCACCCCTGGGTCCCTCTGCTGTGCCCCTGGAGGTGGCACCAGCTCCTGGGTACCTCCCTGAGGGTGTGATTTAGCCCTCGGAGAAACTGCAAGCTCAACACAGGACCAACATGGTTATACGTGGGAGGTCAAACAAAGGGATTTATTGATTATTCCTAAACTCCCTAACTAGGAAGCACACTGCCTCAAGCAGCTCAGAGCCTAAAGGATTAGTAAATACATATTTATTGTCATAAAGGGCACAATTTTATTTTTTTATGACAGAAAAAAAAGCAAAATCCAGAAAAACTTGAGTGAGGGAGAATTTCTTTGTAAATGTTTGCAAAGACACTTTTATTGCAGAGGCTTAAACTGTTCTGCTGTTTCCCTCCCTGCCTGTCTGCTGCCTCTAGTCAGCTAGAATATGCTGACCACTTCCTCCAGCCTCAGCAGAGATGTTAAAATGTCAAAAATGGTTTATTCTTGCAAGAAAATCTGGGAAAGGAGAGACCAGGCCCACACTCAGGCTGCCATCAAGAGAAAGTCATCAGTGAGCTCAGCTCCACGGCCAGACATTGAAAAAATGCACAAAAAAAGGAAGAATAAGTCACATATCAGAGGTTACTTGAGGTACAAAAGGCAGCAGAAGAGGGCAGGCATGGATTCCTTGGCATCAGGAGGGCTGGGAGTGGCGCAGCTGGTGGGACTACAGAGGTCAAGGAGGGACATGTGGGGTGGGACATGTGGGTCCCCAGGTCGTGCTGCACCCCAGGAGAGGGGAGAAGCCCCCCTCCAGAAGGGGCTTTGCAGATGGGAGCAGCCTGGAGGAGAGCCCTGAACCCTGGGACACTGGGAAGGGGTTGGTTTTGAGGAGCCACTCCTCCTGCAGGGCCCACTCAGCTGAGTCACCAGTGGCTCTTCACCGCTCTGGGACCAACCTGGACTCGAGGCAAATATAATTGCAGGCAAGAGGTGCTGGACCAAGTCTGGATCAAGGCTGGACTTGCTCATTTCCAGTCCAGGAGGACTTGAGGGCACAAGTAGGAGACCTGTAGGTCTATCCAAGCACAGGAGCTGAGATGTTCCCAGGCCTTGGTGAGGGATAACAGCTGGTTCCAGATGTGCTACTTCAGCCTTTCCCTCTGCACAGGCACATCCCTCTGGGGCTCAGCCATTGTGAGCTCCTGAGGCCACACCATCCAAAGAGGAATGTGCTGGGAAGTGGTGCAGTGGGCAAGGAACTCCTGAAAAGTAGATCTGAGCAGAAAATGCCAAACCTAGAAGGATTTGTGCTTTTTCAGAGCACTCTGCTTGCCAAGTGCATACTTAGAAAGAGCTCTGGGGTGTATTGCAAAATCTGCCCCATTTGGAGTGGGTTTGGAATACTTTAATCCCTCTTTAATTATACTGCCCAGGAAATGGCAAAGCTCTGGAAAAACAAACAGATTGGATTCTGGCTGGGCACACATCAAACTGTTGCACACATTTTTTTCATGCAGCTTGCTGAATCACAGCAAACCTCTACAACATCCTGCCACAGCTTTTCTTGTTTCTCTGACACTTCTGGCACAAGAATTGGACAATGCAGCAAATTCCAAGGCTCAATTACATCCAGGTTTGCCTCCTGCTGGAGGGATCTGGTTTGGATGACACCACTTTCAAGTTTACAGATAACAGCTATGTGGAGATTTTAGAAAGAAGCTCCCCCTGTCACTTGGTATTTTTGCCCTGGGGCCACGTCCTCTGCTGCTCCTGATTCCTGTGCATGGCCACTGCCTGGGAAGTTGCAGGATAAGGCCATTTTCAGTGGGAAAAGATTTGTCTAAATACTGTAGCCACATGAAGTACCCACTGCTCATGGAATGCCTGGTAGGAATAGCTGCATGTTGAGTATTCCATTCCGGGGACTTCTCAGAGGTGATCAATCTGCACTAGGGAAAAGGAAATAAAATAAAACATTGGTGTTCTTCCAGTGTTTAATGGGTAAATATTAATCTGTTGTGAGGTTTTGTGGGGTTATAGCTTTCAAAACAGAACATTGAGAACCTCTGTGCTGTGTTGGGGTCATGCACAAGAGGAGGCTACATTTGAAAAAATCCACATTAGATTTATTCTGCTTAATTTGAGCCACAGCGAGAAGGGAGAACCAGGGAAAGAATCAGGTCTAACCTGGGCCTGCAAACAGTGAAATGCAAGGTCTGGGATAAAGCAGGGCTTTATGGAAAGCAAATCTTGCTGCTACAAGTCCCAGGTGGAGCCACAGTGGGACCTGAACAATGTCACTGCTGTGTGTGTGAGCCCAAAGCAAAACACAGGACTAGGGGCAGGGACAGGAGCCCTCCAGAGCTGAGGCAGGTCTGGGTGTAGGATTTGATTCAGGGCAGCTCTGCCTCCAAGGGGCCCAGTGGGAAATCCCATCTCCCTTCAGGGGGGTGGGATGGGGCCCTGATGGAGCGGGAAGGGAGGTGCAGTGTGGGAGCAATGAGCTGCAGCCCCAAGCAGTGGAAGATGAGCCAAACATCTGGGCCAGCATCCGATTCAGCTGCTCTGCAGCCTGCAAGTGGCTTTAGACAAACCACAGAGCAGTGCTGGGGTCTGTGTGGGCTCGTGGATTCCCTGGAACCAGGGGATGATGTGGCTTCAGCTCCTCGCAGGATGGAGGAACATCACAGGTGCTTGTACCCCACTGATGGGGTCACAGAGTCACAGAATCACAGGATCTTCTGAGCTGGAAAGGACCCACAAGGGTTACTGAGTCGATATCCCACCCGGGAGGGCAGCAGGACAGCCTGGCATCCCCTGCAATCCCAAACCACTGCAGGCCCCTGGTCTGTGCAGGTGCTTTGCATCCCTCTCGGAGGGCACAGTGGAGGCACAGGGGTGGGAACAAGAGCAGGGAGTGGGTGCAGGTCTTCTGCAGGGCTCTCCATGGACAGCCAGCAAGGCCTGATGTCTCTCCATACCTCCAGGATCAAGGCTGATGCTTTGCTTCAGCAACACAGGCTCCACTGAGTCATGGAGAGGGAACTTCCAGCAGGGCAGAACCCTGGGACAGTGTGGTGTGGGATGTCCCAGGGAAGCTGATCCACCTCAGCAGGATCCAAGGACCGAGAGCAGCCAGGATGAGCAGCAGGACAGGGAGCCTGCTCTGAGCCAGCCCACGCTGCAGCCCACCAGTCTTCCCTCCCCATCCCTGGGCAAGTCCCTTGGGGGTCCCAGCATCAGGTCCTGCAGGGCTGGGGCAGGGCACATCCCTGCATCAGCCTGCAGCTCCAACACTGTTTCTTTGCTCTTTCCCTTTGGATTTGACACAAAAATTCTGTGGTGCTTTGTCCTTCCCCAGCATCGGATACAAAATGAGTGTCTGTCCTCTTCCTCTGGCAATCAATGGCACAGCAGCAAAGCATTGGGCTTGGGAGCCTTCATCAGAGCACTTGGGCTTATAAAGCTGTGAGCAGAAAACTGGAGCCATAAATGTGGGAATTCCTCCCTGGGAAGAGGGTGAGGAGGGGCTGCCAGTTCCTATCAGCCATCAGCTGTCAGGGGCATGAGCAGGAGATACTGATTTCCTCCAGGACCTTCAGACATCAGCCTGGGTGAAGCAGCTCATTAAAAGCAACTAATTGCTGCAGTCATTTGTGAAATGAATTTTTCAAGGTTAATTTAGTTGAGCACTGAGAGCCCTCCATTTAGCTCTGAAGAGGGTGAGCAGCACATGCCACACAGCCCTACTCTGAGGACAGACAATCCATGATGGGGAGCTCCAATCTGGAGCATCCTCTGGGACTGCTAATAGGGAAACCCAGCCCAGAGGATGCAAAGTGCTGGTCCCACAATGGCAGGGTGACCAGCAGGCCAGCTTGGTTTGTGCTTGATGCAGGCACCAGCTTTACTTTGTCTTGAGATGACCAATCCCTTCAAAAGTCCTTTTAACCACTTCAGGAATACTGGGGAAAGTGGGGCCTGAAACATGAAGTGCTCAGTAAAACTTTGCTGTTTACCTCCCTTATCCCATTCCCCCTTTGCTAGGGAGTTTCCATAAGCAAATCTCCCTGTCTGATGGACTCCCAGCTGACATTAAAGACAGCAGGAATCTCTCTGGGGGCAAAGGAGACATTTGCTGGAACTGGAGTGGTGCTTGGTGGTGAAATCATTTTCTGCACCTTGCAGACTAAAAGCAAGTCCAAGGAAGAAAATAAGTGCAAAGCCTTTCCTGACTTGTCATTTCAGGTGCGGGGTGGGGGGTTCTACCAGCCTTTGCTGTCTCCTTTGTGAATGGCCATTCAAAACAGCCTGGACAGGGGTTTCAGTGCTGTGGGACATTGAAGATGAGGTCTCTGCCACATAGGAGCAGTGGGGACCTCTGTCCATCTGTCACAGAATCACAGAATCACAGAATCACAGAATATGCTGAGCTGGAAGGGACCCACAAGGATCATCGAGTCTGACTCTCAGTCCTGTACAGGCCCATCCCCAAGAGTCCCACCCTGTGCCCCAGAGGATCAGCCAAACCCTCCTGGAGCTCTGGCAGCCTTGGGGCTGTGCCCACTGCCCTGGGGAGCCCGGTCAGTGCCCAACCAGCCTCTGGGGGAAGAACCTTGTCCTGAGATCCAACCTGACCCTGCCTTGGCACAACTCCAGTCATTCCCTGGGTCCTGTCCCTGGTCCACTCTCTGTCCATTAGGAACCATGTCCCTCTTGGAAGGAAACAGCTGCAGAGCCCAGTTTTGAGTGTGCCAGGGCACAGGGAGCGCCCTGAGCCCCAGCACACTCCCACCCTGCGGTGGCACATTGAGGTGCTATCCCACCAAAGGGCTGCCCCCCTGCCAGACCCCCTTGGCCAGGGCATGTGTGAGGAAATGCTGGAGTGGAGCTGGTGGAGATCCACTTGTCCCACCTGAGCACAGATCGACTGTGGTGTCAGGCTGCTGGGGAAACAGGCTGTTCAGTGGGTGTATCCTGTGTTTACAGAGGACCCGCCAGCTGTGGCAGTGCAGATGTTTCCTGTCTCCCTGGATCTGCAAAGAGCCATTTGGTGCCTGGAAGTGGTTCCTGGAATGAATCCGTGGATTTGGGCTCCCAGAGAGCACCTGAGCTCCAGCGAGCAGGACGTGCCCAGGCAGTGACCACCTCACCCTGTCCAGGTGAGTGCCTGTCTGTGGCCAGGCTGGAGGGGCAGCTCCAAGGAGGAAGGCCGAGCTCTGAGGCTGGAGAAGGCTTGGCTGTCCCTTGGAATGAGTCCAGCTCCCCCAGGGAGGGACGGGGCCATGCAGAGAGAGGCCAGCCCCGTGCAGGACGTGGGGTTCTGCAGGCAGGCAGGAAGATTCCACATGTCAGCAGGATGGGAGGATGTGACTGTATTTACTGCAGGCCCTTGTTGAGTCTCTGTCTCTTCCTTCTCTGGACCTAGGAGTTGAGTGTTGCCATCTCTTCTGGCTGAAGTCTGCATTTAGGAAATACATAAAAGCCTTTTCTGTCTTGGGGACAACCTGCTGGCAAGGCTAGTTGAAAACCTGCTCCATTTCTTTGCCTGAACAATCTGGTGTGCAGCAAAGACACCAAATAGCAGCTGTGAACACACAGGGCAAAGCTGTTGGGAAGCTGAGGAAGGGCTCAGTCACAGCCCAGTGGGAAGGACACTTTCCTAAATGGGACTTCTGGGCCCTGGGCCTTTTCTCCAGGATGAGTCATGTGAAACATGACTGGTTTTCTGGTCTCAAGGCCAGCATCTGCTCTGGGGCTGTGGCTCTCACTAGCCAGACACCCAACCAGGGAGTCACGGCCCTAATCTCCAAGTGAGGGGGCACCATCCTAGACCTTTCCACCCAAAGGCTGTTGGAAGCTCCCAGAGAGGAATTCTGCTGTTCCACCTATGAGTCCTGGCCTCTGGAAGGTCCACAGGCCACAGAAGTCAGTAGGAGAGGCTAATCCTTTTATAGCTCCCCTAATCCTAACCCTAACCCTAACACACCCTCATGGTGAAAGGGATTTTCTTGATAAATCTCATCAGAATTTCCGTGTTTGTGACTTGTGTCTGGTGCCTTTTTCACTGTTTACCTCTCAAGAGAGATCACTGCTGCTGTCCCTGCAGCCTTCCATGAGGGGTTTGAAGACAGATGGCCACCAGACCTCCCTTCACCTGCTCCCGGTTCAAGAAATCCACCTCTTCAACCTGTGTTACATGTCCCACACCTTCTTGGGCGTCAGCACTGAGCTCTCTCTCCTTTGTCAGTGTTGTTCTTATTCTTGGTGCCCCCCAAATTGCACACAGTTAATTCAGAAGTGTCCCAACAAGTGCCATATAGAGGGGTACAATTAATTCTCTCTCCTGATGCTCTCCAGTCTTCCTCAATTGCATCTGTGAAGTCTCTTGGGAACCAAAAGTGCTGCATGACGACCATGATGGGACATTGGCACACACCACTCAGAAGCACCTTGTCTGAGGAAGGGCACTAGGCATGGTTTGCTTTTAACCAGTTCAGCATCAATGAGTCTCAACACTTCTCTAACTGGAAAAACATGAGCAGTCTTGCAGCAGTAATTTCTATTTTCATCCCATTTTGTGATGAAAAGCCAAGCCTAATGAGCAGGGCACTGAGTGGGATGGAAACACTGACCGGTTTGCTTTGCTTTGCCATTTAATAGCAAAAAATCCAGCACACTCTATTCGTCTGCATCTCCTACTCTTTTCCCATCTTGCCAGCTTTCCAAGACTCTGGAGCTGCTTTGGAGCCTGTGGTGGATTTTCCCCTCTGCTGTAGGACCATTGTGGCCACCACCCCTCCTGTTGTGTGTCCCCCGAGGTGTCTGAAGTTCTTGGGCTGTTGCCACCTGGGATTCATTCCAGTGGCAGAGCTGCAGTGAGGAAGAGGCCCTGGGCAGGGCAGGAGGGTCTGTGTTTGTTCCTCAAAAATGCTGATGAGCACCCAGGGGAAGGGCAAGGGGTACCAGATCCACTCATGGAATGTCAGCTGGCCTGGGTCAGACTGCCCAGGCTGAGCAGGCCACTGCTAGAAGAGAAGGTGTGCAAGCCCAGGGCAAGAGCCACCTCCTCAATGGGATATTAACAGTCCATGGGATGGGAGAGCCAAATCCTCCCCTCTGCCTGCTTTCCTGGTGTGGAGCTGGAGCAGCTAGCCTGTTCCCACCCACCCAGGCAGGACTTGGAGCCGCTCTGGATTCTGTATGTTGTGTCAGAGCCCTTCCCAAGGGATGGCAAAGAACTGCAGTGCCAAGAGTTGTCTCTTTCCTGTCGCTCAAATGAGGAACCTGGGACAGCAGATTGTTTTGCTTCTGCCATAGTTTCTCTGCCCCCTCTCATCACAAACCCAGGCAGATGTTGGGAACAGCTCCTGGGCAGAGCAGAGAGCAGCTGGTAGGGCCTTCATGGGCAACCTTTACTTTGCAAAGCTGCTGTGCTCCAGAGTAGCTGCTAGAGCCAGCCTCCTTTTCCTACCTGCACAGCTTTGCTGCTGTCACAGCTTGGATTTTGGAGAGCCATGGCAGGGCTTATTGAAAGCTTTAGTTCCAAGTTTTCCTCTTGTGCCTCTGAGCTGCAGTGAACCCTTTCCTGACTCTTTGGCTTCTCTCTCCAGTGACAAACCCCTGGAGCAGCGACTGTCTGGACATGACCATGTCCTCACCTGGGCTGACCTGAACACTTTCCCAGAAGGAAATATTTCCTCTGATTTCTCATGCACTGCGGAGCTGGAGCAGGTCCTGGGCAAGGATGCCACCCTCAGTGAGGATTTCTACCTGCACTATTTCAGACGAACTCTCTTCCTGCCAGCACAGAAATGTGGAGGCAAATTCCCTCCCCACAGACTGAAGGAGCAAGTGGCTCTCAGGGAGCAGGAGTGTTTCCTGTTGGGAGCAGCTGACCAGCAGGCCTGGCTGGTCTGGAGACACAGGGACAACTGGCTTGTCACTGGTGGACTCAGCTGTCACCTCAGACAGCCCATCCACTTCTCCATGCCTGATTTCTCCAGACCCCAGGAGGACACAGGATTCAGAGCAGGGTGGATCCCGCCCAGCAGCCCCAGAGGAGGCACACTGGGTACTTGGTGGACAGCTTCAAGCTGTGGTTGAGTCCAGGGAAGGCTGTCCTTGTGCCCTCTGTCCCTGCAGGGCACCCAGGATCCTGGACAGGGCTGCAGGACAGGGTGCTGAAGCACAGACTGCTCTGTCCCTTGGTGTCCTGGGGTGACAACCCTTGGTGTCCTCCCCATTCTGGAGGGGACCACTGGCTCCAGGACTTGTGCTGTGCATCTGGAGCTGTGGGGCTGCAAACTTTGCTTGGATGCTGCATGGGGAAAGGTGGAGGGGGGCAGGGATTGTACCCCTAGCAGTCTGTGGGACAGCCTCAGCCACCCCCAGCCCTCCCTGCCTGCCACCTGTCCCACCTGGGGCAGCTCTGCAGAGCCCCCTCACCTTGCCCCAGGGCTGCCAGGAACACCAGGCTGGGCATGGAGGATGCCTGAATGACCCAAAACAGAGGTGGTGAAAGCCAGAACTGGATTGAAGCCAGAACTGGACAATTTAGCCGCTGTTCCTGGGAATGTCTCCTCGGAGCCAGTGCCCTCAGCACCCACCTGCATTTCCCACCCTCAGCTGTGCAATCCCACACACAGTGATGGGAGCTGTGGGGAACAGGGCTCTGAGGGAGCACTGCTGATGCATTCCCAACAAAAATGGTGTTAACTTCCCAGCAAAGGCCACGGGGAAGCAAAGAGGAGGGAAGGAGCTGAGAACAAGAGACAAAAGCACAAGCAGAGTGCTGCGGTCTGGCAGCAGGAGTGCTGTGCTGGGAAAACTGGGATTGACTGCAAGAGTTCTGGCACATTGAGGGAAGAGGGGAACAAGGCCCTGGACAGTTTCTAAGTGATGGTTCCCTGAGTCTTTTTCCTGGGATTTTCTGCCTGATGGAGATTTTCTGTGTGGTGGGGCTGAGGGGATGTGGGGACATGCAGTGCGGGTGCCCCCCTGAGCTGCAGCTTGAGAAGGGATCCAGTTCCCCACAGTGGGTGTCCCTCAGGAAAAGCTGCAAAAGCAAACGTGTGGGGGGAATTTCAGGGGTGGGAGGTGGCACAGCAGTTCCTGGGGGTGCTGAGGCTGGGCCAGCCTGGGAACCCTGATTGTGCCTGACTACCCTGACCTGGAAGCACAGTGGGCGTGAGTATCTGACTCTCTCTAAGGCCAGGGCTTGTAGCAGCTGTGTCCCAGCACAGGTTGGTGTCCTGCCCTGGTAGGTGTCCATATCCAGGGTGGCTTGGCTAAAGCATCTCTTGTTCAATAGAAAATGACCCTGGAGATCTCTTTGGAGAAATGCACCATCCCCATTCCTAGGGAAACCCATGCCCTCTCCAGCTCTCAGAGCTCCTTGCAACCCTCCTTGGATTCACGGGTGCTGGGCAGGGAGGAGCAGCATGAGCCTGGGTCATCTCCTCCCTGTTCCATCATGTCACACAGGACTGGGGAGAGTGGGGTGTGCTGTGATGACTCCACGAGGACTCCTCTGTGCCCACAGAGGTGCCTCTCAGCAGCCAAAGGAGGATGGTTCCCTTTGGCTGCCCCACCAGGACACCAGCAATGGGACAGTGGTGCCATGTGCCCCTGGATGATGGACAAGGCTGGACAGAGGTGTCCTCCTCCCTGGGGCCCTGTGGCACATGACTGGGACCAGCCCAGCAACCTGTCTGCCTTCCTGCACGGGCCTTGTCTGGCTCTCCTCCTCCTGACTGTTTGACCCATTCCAAAAATCATGCACTGAAAATGTCAGTGCTAGGGTCCCTGGGAAAATGAGAGCATTGATTCAGGCTGATAAATGGCATCCCCACTTAAAAACATATGAACCTTCTGCCACCTCCTGCTCCCACTCCCCTGGGAGCAGCAGAGCTCCCAGTGCAGGATCCCACCCACAGCAGGGCTGCATTTACACCTGTTTTGGCTCAGCACCCTCAGAAAACTGGGGAGAGAGTTCCTGTGCCTCCAGATGGATTCCCAAATGGAATACCAAACTGAAGTGTGCTGGAACTGTGATCCCAGGAGCTCAGGCTCCCGGCAGCTTCATCCAGTCCCAGGAGCAGTGCTGGGGAGGTGTCTCAGGCAGGAACAGGCCCCGCTCCTGCTGTGAATTTGTTCCCCAGTGTCCAAGGGGACCTGCTGGGACCACTTGCCCTGGGGCTCCCAGGTCCATCCTCAGTCCTTGGAGCAATTCCCTTCCCAGAGAGGGAGCAGGAGGGGCACAGAGCTGCCTGCCCAGGGAGCAGGAATGTGCTGTGGGATTCCCCCTCCAGCCTCCAGGTGCAGGTTGCTCCCAGCTCTCACAACAGGCTCAGCACTCTGCAAACAGAATTTAGCCACAACCCAGAACACATTACTGAAAAACCACACAACAGATACATTATCCTCCTGAATTCCAGGGCTCTTTCTGCTTCTGATCTCCCAGACAGACCCTGGCAGTCTGTGTCCTCAGGGAAGGCTTGATTTGAGTTCCTGCAGCCTCAGTGTGAGCTCAGTCCCACCCTGGGATGTGGACAGGGGTGGCCAAAGGTGGCTTTTTGCTTCTCCACCCAGAGGCAGAGTGAGGCATGAACCACCTTCACCTGCCCAGGTTCCTGTGTTCCCAAACTTCTCCTGGGTTACAAGGCAAGCCCTTCCTTGGCTGGCTATGCAAGATTGCTTGAAAGATTCAGTGGCCTTGGGGTATCTTGTGCTGAATTGCTGAGCCCTGGTGCCTGCCCTTGCTCCTCAGCTTGGGAATAGGGCTCTGCCAAGGTCTTGCAGTGCCTCATGCTCCTCATGAGAGCCTTCATCCCACAGAGGGGACACAGCCCCAAATAGGAGGGTGGAGGGGACCCAGCGGGCACATGAGCCATGGATCCACAGAGCTGTGCCATCCTGATGTTCAGGCTGAGCCCTGGTGCCCGTGGCCAGGAAGGAGCCCTGGGAACAGCTTTACTCCCCAGGGAGCGGGAGGACAGTCAGCAACACCCCAGGGCTCCCACAGCCAAGGTGCTGCGGATGATCCGGGTAGTGATCCACGGAGTGAAGGAGCCTTGGAGGAACAGGCGTTTGCCTCGCAGGCAGCCCCTTGTGGCAGGTTTGTACATGCTTTCCCACTCCGAAATGCTGCTGGAGGTTCCCATCCCAGGAAGCCCTTTTGTGAGCGGCAGCTGTATGCAAATAAGAAGGGGAATTGGTGGGTGGCAGGGAATTCCCACGAGGATCAGGATAGAAGGCCCTGGGGAAGGGTCTGTGATGGTATCAGGGCTCTGCCAGCGCTGCTCCACCCATTGCACCTGCTGCTATGGGATGCACACAACTACACAGTTGTAGGGGAAGGGAGATTCCCCGTGCCCAGGGCAATCCCGAGCAGCTAGAAGGGATCCCAACAGCAGGAAAGGCAGAGAGGCAGGAAGAGGTGAGATGGGGAGCAACCCCCTCAGCAGAAGATGGCATGGTGAGGAGCATGGGAGCACCTCGTGCTGCCCATTCTCTTCCCAGAGCTGACTCTAGCAGCTCCCCTGCTTGTTCTCTCCTGGACACTTCCCTGGGAAACTTCTACCCCTGTATCCTGGGAATGGATCCCCTACAGCCCCTCCAGTAACCCAGTGGATTGAAAGCCAAAGAGATATACAGGCAGCATCAGTCCAGGGCTCTGCATGTGTCCTGGACTTGGTAAAGGTTGGCGGGGAACACACCGACTGCATCTCAGCATTTGGCTCTTTCAGAGTTCAACAGGTAATGGTAAGGTCCCCCTGCCCTTCCCTTGACTCTACCCTGACCTTGACCAGCCGGTTCTGGGTGGTGCAGAGGGATCTCAGCTGCTTGTACCACCCCAGGAGCTGAAGTTCCCATGCAGGACCCCACAGAGATCCACCCTGGGCTGTCCCCGACTGCAGCTCCTCAGGGAAGCAGGAGAGAGCTGACACCGTCTCCAAGAGCTGCTGTGCTCCTCGGGATCATCGCTTCCTTGGATGTTCAGACTTTATAGCCAGCTGGGGACCGGGGCTAAGCTCTCGTGCGTGGGTGTCTGCTCTCCTCACTGTCCAAACGCGCTGCTGTTTTTCCCAGATCCTGGCGATGGCATCACCTCCTCACTGTTGGGAATGTGCGGTGATGGGCTGAAGGCGCACGGTTTTCCCCATCCTCCGCACCCTGGATGAGGCGTGTTTTGGTGGAAAACAAAGAGATGCCACATTTAAAACCGTGCTTTTTGTCATTTCCAACTTGAAGCCTCCGGAGCCCCGGCAATTCCTGGGAGCTCTGGGACCCTCCTGTCCCCAACCCCGTGTCCTGCTGCCCCTCGGCTGCCGGGCTGCCGGGACGGGGTTGGCACACTGGGACACGGGCAGGACCTCTTGGGGGCTCATTCCAATTCCCACTCCCAGCCGAGGCGTTGCTATTTTTTTATCCCAGTTCGCCAAAATGAAGGGAGCTGGGAGGTTCCCACAAAAGGCTCCAGGCTCATCCAAAATTGGCATTATTTTATACATTTTAACAAACAAGGGACATCACCGTTCGTTAGTTACCGATGACATAATTTTATTGATTTTTGCTTTTTATTAATAAGCACGCAAACCCCTGTTTGTCGGATGTATCTCTCCCTCCCCGAGCGGATCAGCGGCAGGCGCAGCTCTTCCCTCCGCTAGAGCCGGGGTCCTTATTCCTGTTGGGACGGTCTTCCCTTTTCCTTAAAGCAAAGGACCAGCCGCGCACACACCGCTCGCGTGCAATCGCTGATTCCTGACTGTGCTGATCAGCAGCTCTCAAACAACTGCAAAGCTGGATTCAGATCCCGGAGGCTGGGCTCCAATCCCGGGGAGCTCCGGGACCCCACAGACCCCCGGGAACAGACCCGGGACACCCGAGGGGCGGGGCCTGAGCACGGTGGGCGTGACCAAGACCGAAAAGGCGTGGTTACGTTCGAGGGGGTGTGGCCTATGTTGGAGTGGGCGGTGTCGGGGCTGTGGGTGGAGTCGAGCGTAAAGTAGGCGTGACTCGGTGTGTGGGCGGGGCCGTGGCGCAAGAGAGCGTGGTCTAGACTGAGGGGGCGGGGTCACTACTTAAAGAAGGCGGGGCCTGATTGGTGAGTAAGTGGTGCCCGGTCGGGGGCGGGGCCGAGACAGGATAGGCGGGGCCTGGCTCAAGGAGGCGAGGCCAATGTTGGAGTGGGCGTGACTAGCTCTATAGACGCGGTCGAGGTGGAGGAGGCAGGGGTCGGTTCCTCGTGGCCGGTCGCACCGTGGGCCCGGTAGCAGCAGCAGCTCCGTCCGTCCAGGACTCGCAGCGCTTCCGAGGCCAGGACCTGCGCTACTGCGGAGCTCCGCTGTCCTGCTCTGACCCCACTGGGCCCGGCCGGGAGCGCGGGATCCGGGCTGTGAGACGCTCCCCATGTCCGGGCACCGCCCGCCGCCCCTGGCCCCGCCTCCTCCGCCAGGTGCTGCCCTCCCATTGGGCCACGCCGTGAGTCGCTGCCATGGCAACCGCCACATGCCCGCCCTCCAAACCCTTATCCAGCTTCGCCCCGCCCCCTCAGCGCTCATTGGTGCTCGTCACCTCAGCGCTGCTCTGATTGGGTGCTCGCCTCGCTGCAGCGCGCGCGGTAGGCGGTGCATCCTCGTCAGGCCGCCATGAGCTCCCGAGTGGGCTCCGCCTGCCCTCGGACACGCCGGGGGTTGGGGCAGCTACAGCGGCCTCACCACTCTCACGGGGAACAATTTCTCCCCAGTATTCCATCTGACCGTGCCCTCTGTCAGTTTGAAGCCATTCTTCCTTGTCCTGTCCCTCCATGCCCTTGTCCAAAGTTCCTCTCCAGCTCTCTTTTAGGCTCTCTTTTGGAAGGGGCTCCAAGGTCTCCCACCTCTGAGCAGAGGCGAAAAACCTCTTGGGAAGGGACTCCCACGGGAAACTTTCAGCTGGACAAAAAGTCCAATACATGATCATGGAAAAAAAATACACTGAGGATACCCTGGCAGAGCTTTTTAATTGAAGGAAAAGAGCAGTTCTGCAGAGTTCTTTGATTTGGGCTCTGTGGTTGTAAGTCAGGCACAGGGGCTGTGTCTCACCTCCCACTCTTCCCTGGATACCCATGGAAGCTACAAGCCATTCCCAATGTGCTGTGTGAGCACTGTGTGAGCTCCTGCTCCAAGTGGCTGCAGAGCTGGAGCACGTGTAAGGCAAACCCCCAAGTGTAAAGTGTGTTTGGGTGTGGGAGAGGTTCTCCTCCTGCAGCCACAGCGCTCTCCATGGTCTCCTGCCCTCCTGCGAGTCACATGTTCACATTCCATGGCTCACCCCTGTGGTCCTGACTTGGCAGTCGGGGCACGTTGGAGGAGGCTCATCTGTGTTCAGCATCCACAGTCCCACATCGGCCCTGGGCAAAGGGCTTTGCCCCAAATGTGGGTTCACACCTGAGGCCTGGCTGAAAACCCCAGACAGGACTTTGCTAATCACCAACCAGCACTTCCAGCTGTGGACAAGAGTCTCTGCTCCATGCTGATGGATCCCGGGGAGTCCCGGTAACCCGTGGAGGCTACAAAACTCTGTGTGTGGCTTGAAGGCTTGTGCTGGGCTTGGGGCCATGGGCAAGTGGGTCTGAGAGTGTTTCTGGTGAGCTTTGGACCTTGATGTTGGGTTTTTCCTGGGCTCAAAATTCCTACAAAACCTGCCCATGCTGTGGTGCCACTGATTTGCTGAGTCCCAAG
>JAWWLV010000046.1:10851273-10862694 GCA_035041135.1 Platyrinchus mystaceus
ACCTAAAAAATCCATTGCGCAGGCTTGAAAGGTAAAAACACCTTTCCCAGATCTTCGTTCGCAAAGACTGGCCACGTATTGGCCTCATTTAAGACATAGTTTTTGTAGCCTGGCACATCAGCAACTTTTTAATGTAATCTAATCTATTTTTCTGGTGCAGAACAAGATGCAGGACTTGATGCTCTTTCTTCAATCATATCACGGCAAAAGCAGATGGGGCAGGAAATTGGGAATGAGCTGGATGAACAGAATGGTAAGAACAAGATTTTGCCTCACTTTTTTGTGAGACTGAGATTTATTTTTTTTCACTCGTACAACTCCACTGCCCACAAAGTAACCAGATGACACTGTAAAGGTTTATTTATGAGCAACCACTCTAGATTGTCTGTTCATCACCGGGTTTTATTGTGTTTCCCTCCAGTCCCAGTTGTGTGTGTACAGTGTATAACGCTTGGGAAGTTTTTCCCAAGCCTGTCTTTTGAGCAAAATTAATTTTACACTTGATCTTTTGCATTTTTCTGTTTTATGACAGTTTTTATGGTAAGCTTTTGTGTGTTGCAGGCTTTCACTTGAGCATTTTTATTCCGTGTCCTTCCTTATTAACCGCATGGAAAAGTCTTGAGCCAGGAATTAAAGGAGAAACGTTGCACTGTTTGCTACAAATGATTTGGATTTGGAAGGTTTCATGGCAGCAAGTGTAGGATCAAATTAAGGGCAATATTGAACTAGAAGAGCACCTATTTTATTTAAAACAAGCCAGTTTCCAAAAGATGGAATTGCTCTCCTGGTAAATATGCTTTGTTACTCACTTAATTGTCCACATGACATGAACTGGCCCTGGGAGAGCAGATCCTCCAGCCCTCCTAACTTTTTCATTTCTTACAATATGGTAATAGTTCAATTAGAGCCGTGGAGCCCTGCCAGCTTTCTCCCTCACACAAAGGCTTCACCCATATGGCTTATCCTTGGCTTGTGTTGTGCTTCACCACTGAGAAGGGAAATGTCCTTTTACTTGCTAATGAATGATATGCTTAAATCAGCTTCTTCCTGCAAGGAAATCTTCCCCCTTGTATCTCTCTGCGTGTCTGCTCAGAGTGAGGGGTTCCCACATTAAGTACTGCTTGTGAGCCCCATTCTGGAGGAGAGTTAAGTCAGAGGATGACTTTCTCCTGTTTGCCTTTTGTACACAGCTAAATCCAGGAGGGAGATGAAATGGCTAGAGCATGTCTTTGTTTATTAATCTGAAGGTTGTTAAGGAATGGTTTGTGCAGCTGGGAGAGACTATGCTTAGTGGTCTTGTCATATTTTGATCCTCTGCCTCATGTGAGTAAAGCCATTTTCAATTAGGAATCTCGGTTCATAGGTTTTTTCTATTAATCGTTGTTTAAAAAGTCTTATTAATTGCCTTTTTTTGCTCTAAATAGAAAACAGGTGGGGAGCATGAGCATGTTTACTGATTCTCTGTGAAATCTTGGTTTCTCATCAGGAAAATATATGATCTGTGTCTCATTTCCCTCCATTGGGGTTGGGGGATGTTTCCCCAAATCCATATGTTTTTGGGACCCTGAAGGTACTGTTTTGTACCATCACATTTCCGCATGACATGCCAGACTTTCTCTAGCAATGAACCTTGAAACATCTGTGAGATGGGAAAGTATTTAACCTTTCCTTTTTACAAATCATGCAAATAGTGCCAATGTTGTTTGTCTTACGTTTTCATGTGAGCTCTTCTCTGAGCTTCAGGCAGCTCTTTAAAGAAACATGGAAACTTTCCCGAGTGCTCGGAGTAAGAAATGGTGAGGATTGTCTGTGCTGACTGCAGCCAGATCCTGAGAAAACTGCTCAGGTCCTGAGATCTGCTCCTCACTGTCCCAGAACCATGAGCATAAACCCTGCCAGCCATGTACAGTGTCATTTGTAGATGTTTAAGCTGTCCAAAATAGGTGGGAAATAGCCTGACTTTACAGTTGGGGGAGCAGATCACTCAGCACTTGGCTTCATCACTGCTGGGCAAGCGGAACTCCCATGTTTCCTCTGACTTCATGCAATCCATGTGTTGTTGGGTTGTTTTTTTTGAGGATACAGGGGGATAAGGTTGGGCGTTTTGTTGCCACTGGCACCATGGAAGAGCTGAACTCCCTTGCACTGTTTTCCAGGGTGTGCACATCTTGCTTCGTGCCCTGTGCTTAACCATGTGCAGACTGTGCTCAGGCTCTCAGCCAAGCCTGTGTCACTGCTCCATGCTCAGGTTGATGAGGATAACTGCCCTGTAATTTCCCCTGCCTTGGAATCTCTTTCCTTCCTAGTGCTGAGTGATAATGGCATGGTCTGTATTGTGGGGAGGCAGGGGAAGTTCATCTTCATTATGTGCTGCTTCAGTATTTCTTTTTTTTTCGAGTCAGATTTCCCATCAAATTGCCCGTTTCTGTAGGAAGTTTGACTTCCACTCCCTGACCTGCTTTGGATGTTCCCACCTTCTGCAACTAAGTAGGTGCCTTTAGCTTGTTCTGTTATTATGATAAAATATGGCTTTATGCAGAAGGAGCTGATAATGTCCATTAATGAATCAGATTTTAGGGAGTTATTTGCCAGACAACTTGTTCCTCAGCCTGCGTTTTCCATTCCCTGGCAGCTCAAACTCTGCTCAGTGCAGATACTTGCACTTCCCAGCTCTCTGAGGTGGCCAGAGGCATTTTCCCTCGAGTGCCAGTTGGTGTAGCTGTGCATTTGCAGATGCACAAGTTCTGAGGATCCTGATTAATTATGCAAAGTTTACTTCTCGAGTAGAGTTGGTACATGTGAATTCTTTTGTGTTTGTTAAATGACTGAAAAATGATTAAACTTTGCTTTTGGAAGGGAGGTTACTTGGCTGTATCTATTCTTCCTGCCCTGGTGGGCTGACAGGCAGGAGAAGGAGCAGTGCTGGAGGTTTGTAGGAGGGTGTCCCTAGGCTGTGGTGGTTGCTGTGCCCTCTGGAAGGGTTGGTGAGTGACACCAACCTCTCTTTGCTCCACATCTTTCCACTCCAAGCATCCTCTGTAGTCAGCAGGGATTGCCCAGGTGGGATCCCTACAGCCTGCCTGGCACAGCAGGTCCTGGAAAAGCCCCTTTCCCACATGGATAAAGCCAGTCTGGTCTCAGATGGAGGTGGCTGCTGTGCAGAGCAATTGAGTCCCATCCTTGGATTTCATGGCGATATGTCCAAGTTTTAATCGGAGTCTCATGTCCTTCTTCACTTAGATTTTCAGTATATCCCTGTCCTGCACATTTTATGGCTCTGCTTAAATCCTGTGGGCTTCTGCAAACCTCCTGAGTGTGGTATTTTGCACTGATGGGCAAAGTAGAAGCAGGGTACCAGGAGACATTGTTTTTTTCCAGCCTCAGGAGTTTGCTAGCAGTGGGGATTAGCAAAAGAATTTTCCCATCATTAGCTCCAAATTTGGCCCCAGAAAACTTTCTGTAATCCTTTCATCTGTTCCATAAAAAAAAAAAAGAAAGAAAGAAAATAGTGTAAATGGCCTCTGGCCCTGTTGATGAGGCAATCTCATCTAGTGCAATAATTGTGTAAGAATGCTTTCAGAAATTGTGAATGCTGTTTGTTTTACCCTTATAGAGATGTTGTTTTCTCATTGTGACATGCTTGCATGAGAATGTAGTACTCTGGGATGGATGGTAAATATTGGGAGCTTGCAAAATTTGTCGTGTTTGGCATTTTTACCCTGTCACTGTCCATTTGGTTTGCACCATTGAGGATGGATTCCTTTGCTTCCAGGTCCTTTAAAGTTCGTATCAGAGCAGGAAGAAGTTCATAAATAGATAAGCTGCAAAACCAGACACTGCATATGTCCTTTCAATGGTTAAGAGAATGCTGTGCATAGTCAGGATGTTCTCAACCAAAATGGATCATTTTAAGTAAATGATCTCTCATAATAATCCTTTAATTATATGGTTATGTAACAGTTTTAATTTCTTGTCAAAGTCAAATTTCCAAAACCAACCAAAAATTGTAGCATTATGTCTTTGTTTATAATAGCTTTGCAAATCAAAGTTGCTGTGTCACCTCTGGTCACAGTGGGTGGCACAAAAACCTCCACGGAGGACTCGGCTCGGCCTGGTGTGTGATTTTTGTTACCCTGACATGACATCGAAATACTTGAGTTCTGGCTGTTGCTCTACACACACATGGAGAAATGTTCTTGTTTCATCAATAAAGTGAGTGAAAGTATTCGTGGGGATGCAGAGACTTATGGAAAATGGCATCAGGAATGTGGTTCCCCTCTCCCAGGTCAGGGCTCAGCCACAAGCCCATCTCTCCTGGTGCAAACAGCCCAGTCAGAACATGGACAGTAAAGGGCTTCTCCTAAAGATTATTTACATATCTCTTGCATAATCAAAAAGGAACCCTGCAGTTGTTTCACATTTCTGTTTGTTAATATAATACATACTAATTACCACTGTGTATGGGAGATGTTTGAGTTATGAGACTCAGGCCAGTGGGGCTGTGCACACATTGCATCGTTAGGACTCGTTTGTAAATAAGACATGACTGAAGATAAGATTTTTAGAAATGTTCATCATCTTGTCTAAACAGGATCTGTTTTCATCCTGCAGAGTTACAGCCCTGCATGCTGGGCCCCCCTTGGGAGATGGCCCAAGTCCTGGTCGGTGGGCTTTGGAGGTGTTCAGCATTCCTTGGGAAAGGCTGAGCACCAGCAGGTTCAGCTTTTCTAACAACCTCTGTAGAGAAGCATATGTTTTTGATATTCAGATGTAAAATAACCATCCATGGCCTAACTGACCTCATACTATGCAGATAGATTTTAATTTTGCTTCCCGAGCTTATTGTGTGGAAATAGAAACAACTTCAGTGTTACTTGGGTACTGTTCTGTCTTTATTGCATTTTGTTTAGGTGGATTTAACCCTTCTTAGGGGAAAAATTAACCCCCCTGTTAAAACATTGCTTTTTGTCGTGAGTGATCTAAATAGTGCAATACTTAGGCTCCCCACTCAGAAATCGGGGAACACCAAAATTGAGGTTACTGGCACTTCTTACATGTATTTGTAGTCTTGAAACACTTGCATGGTGTTTTCTGCAGGTCCTGCCTCATTTTATGCATAGGGCACCATCTCTTCTGGGGTTGAATTGTGCATTTGTGGTGACAAAAACTATTTGTAAGGTCTCTGCCTCATTTCTTCCAGGTGTGGGAAAACGTTTAGTGAGTAAGGCAAGGGTTATAAGGGGTCTTTGTGGCAGCAGCAGCAGATAAATGTTGCCTCAGAGCATAAAACTGTCTGCTCCTGCCCAGGAGCTCCCTGTGATGGTGGTTAACTCATCTTAACTGAGCTTTTCCAGAAGTGATTCCCTCTGTGTGTCTGACTTGGCGTTGTAGGGACTGGTTTGCTGAGGTTTTGGGCATTGGCACTTGGCAGAACTTGGTGCAGGCTGTGCTCTGGGTGCAATGAATCATGGCATGCTTTGGGTTGGAAGGGACCTTTAAGGATCATCTAGTCCATCCCCCATGAAGTATTGAGGAGTTCTACACTGAGGAATGTAGAATAATTTAGTTGTAAAAGACCTTTAACATCACTGAGTCCAACTGTAAGCCTGATACTGCCAAGTCCACCACTAAACCATGCCCTGAAATATATGAGAGTATATTAAATACTGTTTGGAAGGATAGACAAGGTTTGGTTTGCATGTGGCTTTTAAAAAAGAGAAAGGTTCAAACCCTCTTTTACTGAACATCCAAAATAAACCTTAACTTTTAATTTTCCTATTTTCCTTCAGAGTTGGGATGATAGTGTTTCATCTCCCAAGGAAGCTGTCAGAAATCAAAATACGCTTGTACCTGCTGCCAGGAGGGGCATCGCGGCAAGGTCTGGGAGGGAGTTTTTAACTCTTCAGAGCTGAGTTGGAGTTGTGTGCAGCCCATAAGGAATGCAGCCTTGTGCTTGATGATGAGAATACAACCATCTATTTCATATCTGTCAAGGAAGTAGCCCTGCCTGTGCTGCCTGCTCAAGAAGCAGGTGATGGAAACCAAGGTTATATTTTTCAAAGTGATGCAATGTAAATTCAGTGTACCTACACAAAATAGTATTATTTAGGATGTTTCCTAACCTTTTAAGTACAAGATTTTGCTGCTTCAGTGTTTCCAGTGTTTATTTATCTGTGAAATTTCCTGGTATTCTTAAAAATAAAGCTGGAAGAAGCAGGGGAGCTGCTGCAGTATGGATCTGTCTCCAGGCCTGGGTCAGCAGCCAGATGGGAACCTACACAGGGACCTCTGGAGCTGCTGGGGTAATTTCACTGGTGTTGGATGATGTGGAGCAGCAGGAGGGAGGTGTGAGATGTCTTGTTGTGGCTTCACAGAGGGTTGCTGACAGCAGAGGGAAGAATAAGGAGTGATGATCTCTGTGCTGCCCTTCGGGCTCTGGTGGGATGGGTTTCCAGTCAAACTGGGACAGCAAAACATTCCTTGTAAGCACTGATGAGATGACAGGTCTGTGGTAGCTCCCAATATGTCCTTGTAAGAGTCAGTTGTGTCAAGAGGCTTTTGGACTTTTTTCTGTGGAAGAGCTCTATGAGTAGGGGGAAAGAATTAGGTGTCATTTGGACTTTAGAATGGCTTTGATGCTGTTGCATGAGACTTTCTTGTAAGTAGTCTACGGAAAAATGGGTTCAGATGATTAACCTTCAGTAGGTGGTGTTGTAGACTTTCTGAATATTGTAAGGAATTGGCTGTTCATAGGTGGAATAGAAACATGGCTTGAATTGGGCTGTGTGGGTCTGTGTGGTTCTGTTCAGCATTGTGGGATGCTGAAATACAAGTGTGTTTACTCATCTACTGTGTAATACAGAGGTGGGAAAGACTTCATCTCCCTTGGGAGTAGTGCCAGAACTCCTCCGGATGATCCTGAGAAACAAGAGTGAAATTAAGTCTGGTTTCATCCTTTGAAGAGCTGCCTGCAAATGGTGACCCTTTCTGTAAGGTGTAGGCAAAGTACACGAGTATAAGTGAATAAAGTCAACTCTTAAACGTGAACCAGTAGTGCAGTAGTGTGGAAAAGGCTGTGGAGGAGCCAGGGGTGTTTGGAGAACATGTGCTCCTTTGTTACTCTTGGCACCAAGGAGGACACAGCATTGAGGGTGACGTGGACCTGGGGAGGGGGCACAGAGGGTCGGCACAAGCACAGGGTAACTTGCTGAGGTGTGACCCCCCAGGAATGATGAACTGCTGCGGCAGCTGAGTTTGCAGGAGAGAAGGCTGAGATGGGAACACAAGGTTCTTGAGGAGTGAAGCAAGCTGGTTCAAGGGGGGAGAGGCTTTTGGTAATAGGATTGAGTCAAGGTTAAAAAAAGCAGGGAAATCCTTCCAACTGCAGCAACAGAGCCTGTGTCAGGAGGTTGGGAAGGCCTTGTTGTGGGACATCTTTAAGAGGGCTTCAGCTGAGTTAGAGCAGGAGATGGACTAGACAATCTCTTATTTCCTCTGGTGACCTTCTCTAGCTCTCTCTTTCCTCTGCCTTTTACAACTTGGCTTCCTTTAGACTTCTCATTCTGCTGCTTTTATTGAGCTGATCTTTAATCTCCCCTCCTGAATGTGTCTACTCCTCACTTTTGAAACCACCCATCAGTATTCCAGCATTCTTGCTCAACTAGTTCCCCTCCTGGCTCCTTTTCCCTCTCCCTCTAACTTCTGTGTGTCTCCCTGTGAAAGCACTGGGGCTCTGCAGCTCCTGAGGCCACTGGAGAGCCTTAACGTGGAAGAAACAGCATTGTTCTGAAATGGCTCGGATATTTTGGCTGAAACTTTCATTTCATTTTATTTTTTTTTAAATCCATCTGGAAGCAGACATCCAAGTTGGGAATCTTGAGCCTGAGTTGTTGCAGTTTTTCATCCCTTTAAGCAACTGAAAATAGGGCTCCTCATGGGAAGCAACAAATGGCCTCAATAGCAGGTCATGCTACCGAGCCTGTGTGTGTGTATTTTTGTTGCTCTCTGTGCACATAATACTGGGAGATGATACTTTTAGTATTTTTTTACAGCTTGATGAAGCACTTACAGAAACAGATAAACCAGCAAGGCACAACCTGGCTGGGGATAAAAGCGTTGTGGGGCCGGGCTCCTGCGTCCTCACACACACACACAATGAGTCTGTCTGGCCTCTTGGCACGGGCAGCCTTTTTCCTTGAACAGTTCAAGCCATAAAATAACTGTTCAGCATTTGTCTTCTCAATTATGTGGATTTTTCCACAGTTAGTCAGTCCCTACCTCACCCACCCCATGGTGGGGAGGGGGAAGCTGTCTCCCCTCATCTGTCTGCACGGTGATCAGAAATGCTGGAGGAATTACCGCCGAGGAAAAATGGGCTTAGAACTTTTTTTTTAAGCCTTTCAGGCATTTCTGATAAGAATTATGATCTTAAACATTGTGTTTGTTAAGCCTTGTCTTTAGTTTTCTAGCAGGGTTTATGGAGAGCTCTAAAAAGAACATAAGCCTCAGCTTTTAGCACCTGAGAGTTTCTCATCTGCTGCTTCAGGTGTTTGATTTGAACTGTTTAAAAAGAAAACAAAACCTAACTGTAATTGTAGATTTTCAACACTCTGATGATTTTTTCCATGTTAATTTAGCTTTTCCCCCATTCAAAAAATCTCAAATTGAGACCATGCAGAGGGGATTTATTTTCCCAGCCTGCTTTCCTACTTTTTTAGGGTGTCTGTCTGTCATGCATCATAAAGAAGCAGGAAGGCACAAACCCAGTCTGTTCTCCTTTACAGCCTCTTTTTGGTAAATCCCTACCTGTCTGAGAGCAGCTGGAATTCTATATCCTGACCTTATAGTCGCTGCTTTTGGAAAAGGAAGGCAGGGGATAAATTGTCCTGTGTGGAACAGCCTTTGCTAGAGGATCTAGAAAACTGTTATGGGAGTTGCTGTGTAATTTTATTTATTTTACCCTCATAGATGCACCAAGGTGTTATACCTGGCTCGTTGTCCTGAAGGTTTTTTGGCTTAATCAGGGATGGTTTTAAGGTTTGAGGTGGAGGCAGGATCCCAAATGCCTTCTCTTTCCCCCGAGCTGGTGTTCACTGTGAACAAGACATGGCTGTTTCAGCGTTTTCACATGATGACATATCACTGTCTCTGGGCAATATTTTGTTCTCAAGCTGTTAAGCACCACTTAGGCTAAAAATAATGTTTTATTTTTAAATATTTGCTATTTGTGGCAGTGAAATACAGCTCGAGGGTTTCTTCTTCAGTTTACGCTTAGAAAAACTTAGAACTTTAGTGCTTCCTCTCTGCCTTCCCCTTCTCACAGGAGTTTGTGAGGTTTTATGGCGGAAGAAGGAGGTGACTGCTCTGCCCCACATCACTGGGTAACTTGCCTGCTCAGTCATTATTGGAGAGAAGGTGATATTCAGGCTTTAAAAGGAAGTCATGGTTGGTGGGAACCAGATGCTCTTGAGTCATGGTGATTTCGGTGAGGGGACTGCTGGGGCCTGAAGAGGCTTTTAATAGATTTCCCAGAAAACTTGTAGGGTCAAAACCTGAATGGTTGCAATGCAGGGGAGAATAAGAAAACCATATTTCTGGGCACATTGTTATCGTGAGGTATTGCTGGAATCTGAAGAGTGCTTTGAGCTGGGTTTACTCACCACCGAGCTGGCTAGTGAGGGCTCTCCAGCAGATCCTCCTGGTTTTCCCATTACCTCCAAGTGTGCATCCAGCTCATCTCTCCTCCTGTCTTTTCATGGAGAGACTGTCCAATCTTTCCTGTTCTCCTGGACACTGAGCAGAATATATTGCTTCTCTGATGCTCATGTCAAATCCTCTGGAGATTATGACTTATCGTGCCCAAAATCCCTGGTGCTGAATTGTTCCACATTAGGCTGATGTCCAACACAACTCACAATTCCAGTTTGTTGCTCCCAAAGAGTTGGGGTTAGGGTGAGACGACAGAATCAATTCATAGGTGCAGCACTGTGGGTGGATTTGCCATGTAAGTTTTAAGTGTTGGTTTAGAGAAAGCTGAAATGCCAGAGTTGTGCCTGTAGCATTTGTGGGAGCTGCTTTTTACAGAGGAGTTTTAGTCTCTTTTGTGTCAGACCTTTTTGTTTAATTCCCAGTAGATGTGGTGTGGAAAGGAGTTTGGATACAGTGGTATGGAGCTGAGGTGGGGTGGGAGAGCAGATACACTGCTAATTCCCAGAGCTCAGGATTGAGCTGGAGGTGGCTTGATCAGGGCAACCTTTCCTGTATCTTGAAGGGGTTGGGATTGATGTATAGGGAAATATTCCAAGAGTGCCACAGGAGGTGGGACTCTGGATGGATGCAGCAGGATACCATCAACTCCCAGTAGTGCTGGGGAAAATCCCTTCTGGAGTCAGTCCTGAAACACAGACCTGCTTGTAGCATCTGTATGGAAAATTGAAAGAGCCTGCCAGGATCAGCCATTGACAGTTCTTGGCTGATCTGTTCTGCAGCAGATAAATGGGACATGTGGAATGGCCTTGGGAACCAGCACCTCTCAGAACCAGGAAATGAAATGCAGCATCTTCCAGGGCTCTGACCACAGGAAGAGCAGGAAGCAGGACAGAGCTGTGCTCTGGGTGCTGGTGTGTGGATGGATCTCTGTGGTGCAGTGTTTGAATGGAAAATGTGGCTCTCCTGCTTCGTTAAACACTGCTTTTGTTTGTCACATATGCTCTTAGATCGAGACTGGAAATCAGAGAGTCAGAGTTGTTGGGGTTGGAAGGGACCCCTGGGTATCCCCCAGTCCAACCTCTGCCCAGGCAGGGTCACCTGGAACAGGTGGCACAGGAACACATCCAGGTGGGGTTGGAATGTCTCTAGAGAGGAGACTCCACACCTCCCCAGGCAGCTGTTCCAGGGCTCTGCCACCTCCATGGAAAGAAGTTCTTCCTCATGTTGAGGTGGAACTTGTTGTATTTCAGTTTATGGCCACTGCTCCTTGTCCTGTCACTGAAGGCAGGTAGTCCTTGGCCACGCTCAGACACTGAAATCAGTGTACATGGGTCATGGCAACTTGGTGGAAGCAGAGGGAGAAGCTGGGAACAGTTGCTTCCTTAAAGCTGTGTTTTAGTCATAAGTTTAATTAATGTGACATAAACATGGGGCTCTTTTGAAATGTTTAAAGCATCCTGAGATCACTTGAAACAGTTGTGCTATAACTATTCTTAGCTATTAATTATTATTATTAACTATTAACTATGTTATTATAAACATTAGCTATTACTGTAAATTACAATAAAATTAAGTAACTTCCTGACAAGTTTGAGTGGAATAAGTCTTGAGCGTAAACTTCTTGTTTGAATTGCTGATATATATATATATATATAATATGGCCAGTCTTCGCGAACGAAGATTTGGGAAAGGTCTTTTTACCTTTCAAGCCTG
>JAWWLV010000046.1:10875060-10891058 GCA_035041135.1 Platyrinchus mystaceus
CAAGCAGGCTTGGACAATGGCAGTGAGGTCCTCAGGACGTAGGTTTGTTTCGAGTGACCTTCTCTTAGATGGATGGCGTTAAGGGTTGACGAGCTCCATCTGCCCGGGGGAGTGTCCCTGAACCAGGTTCGGGAATTGAACCCGGGTCATGGCAGTGAGAGCGCCGCTTCTTAACCACTAGACCACCAGGGGTCCCTAGATGAAACTTAATCTGTTTTTAAAGAACTCCCTCCCACTGAAATGGAGCTCTTTTTTCTCTCTCTTTTTTTTTTTTTTTAACAGTCCTCCCCTGAAAAGTCTCTTTTGGGATATCTCTGATCCTCACTTAATGATGTTGAGGTTTTTGTATTTCTTTTTATCCCAAGTTTCTGGAAGCTCCACGATTTTCCCTGTTACGTGTTTTTAACTCAAAATGCCCCAGTGAGCCTTTCCTATTCTGAATCTCCAGAGTACTCCATGGGGGAAAATTTAAAAAATAACATGTAAGCTTTACATAATTTACTATGAGAGTAATTTGGTTTATAGAGCAGTTCATAAACCTTTAGCTGGTAAAAATCAAAGTACCTTAATCTGAAAAGCAGATGGGGGGATGTCAGGGTAAAGGCTTATAGAGTTTACAAAGACAAATTGTTTAATTCCATCACTGCTAGGAAAATAAATAGTTCTGCTGCTCGATTGAAAACAGAAACAGAAATGAGACTTTCTTCGCTTTCAAGCATTGTTAGCTTGACAACAAAGGAATCAAAAGGAACTTGGTGGAAAGATGTGATGGAGTTCTAGTTTATGAGAGATGAAAGGCGAAAGCCCCTAAACCACATTTGACTATTCTTAGGGAATTTTCAAGTGCCTTTCCTCTCCTGCTTTCAGGGGCTGACACTCTGTACAAGACATCTGTTTGGTGTGAATCAGCGATGCATGTGATGTCTGTAGGTCATTTCCTTCTATCCAGAGAGGTGGCAAGACTGGCCACAGTCTCTGCCTAAATACAGGAGTGGTAAGTGTGAGACACTGCTCCAAAATCCCACTTTTCAATGCAACCCAACTGTTTGCAGTGGTGGATTGAAAGCAGGGAGCCATGCCTTGCCTGTGTAATGAAGGCTGCATTTGTACCCCCATAGTAATGCTGCTCACAGTCCAATCAGTGGTATCTCGCCAGCACATCCCCTCCCAAGTGATGGTCTTGCTTTAGTCGGGGCTAATGGACTGATGAGATCACCTCTAATTTGTGTATCAAGCTGGTTTGTATCACATCGCTCAAAAAAAAAAAAAAGAAAAGGGGGAAAAAAAACCCCACAAACCCAACAAAACCCTCTTTATTTTTTTTTTCTTGCTGGACTTCAAAAGCTTGTATTATTCTCAGTGTGCTCTGCCCTGTGAAAGCTCCGAGCCATTACCTCAGCCAACACACAGCAGAAAGCGAGCTCGCTTTGGTGTGGGGCTTCATTTACCCCAGAATTATGACAGGATGGCACAAGGAGTGCCATCAGTGAGGACAGGAGGAGATTCCTGAGAGATGGATGGTGTGCTGAGCTACCTAGGCTGCTGATTCAGGCTTTGATCTACTCTCAACATTCATGGGTGCAGCATCATCTCCTTTGGGCAAGAGAATGGAGGAGACTTGAGGTGAGAAGGGTGCTTAGAGCATATATGATATTTTTCTAACTGTTTAGACATCTGCAGTCCTAAAGCTATAACAGTAAAGTTTCAAAGACCTCTAAGGGCACATATCTGGTTATTTGGGGGTGGATGGAGGTGCCCAAGCTTGTGTGAGTGAGCTTGAAGCGTGGCGACTTGGTGTATCCAGTTTCATGGAATCACAGAGTGGTTTGGGTTGGAAGGGACCTTAAAGCTCATCTCATTCCAACCCCTGCCATGGGCAGGCACACTTTCCACTAGACCAGGTTGCTCCAAGCCCTGTCCAACTAGCACTACTCGAGGGGGCTGCAGTTCAGTGCAGGATCAGGATGCTCTGGCATCAGGATGCCTGATTTCGGGGTGATGGTGGACAGCCTCTGTCAGTGATAGAGACCCTTCTGATGTGATGCTGATGGTGATTTGGGCTATTACTGGGAATTTTGTCCTACCCTAATACTAACCTGGGACCAGGCAGGTTTACTTTGCCTGTAGGAACTTCTGCAGGATGAGCTCTGGGATTATTATGTGGCCTTGTGTTGCTGTTCTCTCCTGCAAGGATGTGCAGCACTAAATCCCACTGGGTTATATGAGGTTGTATGTGTTGTTTCTCCCAGCATCTTAAAATTTCAGCTGCAGTAGAGGGTGAGGAACTTGCTGGAAGTGAGAACAACCAGCTTTAAAAGGCATTTACAGTAGCTGAACCCCACACATGACTGTGACATTGATATCCAAGAAGCCAGACTGGACTTTTTGTAAGTGTTCTGTGGACAAGAAAAGAAATAAGATAAATTCCCTGCTTCTTATAACCCCTGAGGATGTTCTCAAGGAAGTCTCTTGGAGGCTGCTGAAGCCCCCTCAGAGAAGCAGCCTGGACTGAGCTGTGCTCTCTTAGGGTTTTGTGTTGTCCTGACAGCAGAGCAGTTCAGCAGACAGCACGTTTTCTATGTGTCTTCTCTTCTAAGTAGAATCTCCAGGACAATCAGAGTTTGGAAAATAGGCATCAGTTGGAGAGGAAAGGGAAGCTGGAGAGCTGAAGGCTTTATTCAGCTGAGATTTCAGAATCCACTGGATACTATCCATGAGGAATGTGTTTCTGGCTGGCTGTGTGTTCAGATGCTGGTCAAAGAAGGAAGTCAGGCTTTGACAGGTGGGTTTTCAGTGCTCTGTTTGAGCCTCCTTGAGATGGAACTGATGCTTAGTGATCACAGCTTGAGGCAGAAAATCAAAATGTCTGATCCAATCTGGGGAGTCAAGTTCGAGGTCAGGGAACTTGCCAGCTTCCCTTTCCTTTGTGCCAGCACATTCCCTCTCCTCATCCCCCTCTTCTCTGTTTTTCTCCAATGTTTCTATCCCTGTTTCCTATTCCTTTGCTCTGTCCCATGGCATGGTGTAAATCCTTGCCAGGTGGTACCTGGTGGCTTCACCTACCTCGTGTGGTGAGTGTCAAACCTTGGCACTGGTGAGTGTTACAGCTGGGCACCGAGCACCACCTCAGAGGTGGTCATTGCTGGTGTAGGTGTCCCAGCCTGCCCAAAGCTCACCCTCCTGGCCCTGAGGGCTTCCTCAAAACTGCTTTGACCCTTCGTTGCAGTAGTGCAGAGCTCTGACACCAATATGGGAACATAACCCCATTGCACTCTTGGGTCAAGTTTTTTCTGTTTATTGTCCTTTGCCCATTGTAATGCTTTTTGCTGTGTTTCAGGCATTGACTTGAACTTTAGGGTAGCTGCTTCTGGACTGTAGGCCGGAACAGACACTCTTCTAGTGGCATATTGAGGGTTTTTTCCATCTTGAGACCTTGAAATGGGCTTGTCCCAGGAATGAGCTGCAGCCCTCCGGTGTCTCAAGCAGTGAATAGGGTATCTGTGCCTGCTGGATGGCAGAGATGTTGTGCTAAGCAGTTAATTATGCTCAGCACTTGATATTAAGTGATGAGGGGGAAGTGTGTTACTCTAATGAAATATCTGCCACAGAACACGGCAGTGTGTCCTGTTCCAGTGTGACAAAAAGCAGGTGAGCAGGAATAGCTGCCCACAGCTGGAATAGATATTACCAAACACTCCTGGCTGCCAGAGTTTGCTCTCTGAGCCATGAAACCCGATAAGACTCGATCCACAGCCCCAGTAAAAGGAATTTCCATACACAATTACTTCAACTAGGTTTTAATCTTATGTCCTTTGTTGAAAGGTCTGTGGAGGGAGGACTCCAGGTAATCCTCCTGCACCCCCCAGAGAAGGGCTGCACGCAGGATCTGAAGGGGAAGGCTGAAGTCAGGTGTGATGTGTTGTCTCTTCCTCCTGACCTCTGGCTTCCAGTGCCCTTGGGAACAGTTGGACATGGATACACATGTAGGTTTAGCCTGGAGCTTACAGAGTCAGTGTGCAGGAGGTGAGAAAGGTTGGTAGGTGACAGCACAAAAATAGTACAGGAAGATGTGATGGTGGCCCAGGGTGCTGATGGCAGTAGTGTGGGGAGATAACAATGTGCTCCTGCACAATGTTTTTCCTTCAGGTGTCACAGTACAGGTATCACAGTACTTGTATCATGGCACTTGCCATAGTTTGGAGCAAAACTTGTGTGTGTTTCTTGTTCATTTAGGAACCAGACAGGAAAGACCCTGTGTGGTTCTACCATTAGCAGACTGGCTGTGTTACAGATACAGCTGTTGGAGGGTAAGGGGATTTTTTGGCAGCCTTCATGCAGCACCAGAGGGTTGTGCTAGCACTGTTAATCCCACCGAACTGGACTGGGTTGATCAGGAAGAGTGTTTGTCCAGTTTTTGGAAAAAGAAAGAGGACTCAGCCGAGGTGTTTGACAGCGAAGGTGCAGAGGTGGACTTGTACCTGGTGGGATTTGATCAGTGGAGACACAGTCAGGGAACCAGAGTTGAAAGAATAAAATAATCCTTAGAGCCTGACACACAGAGCTCTGCACTATGTGTCTGGTAGCAAGAGAGATTTAATAAAGTGCTTTAGTATAAGTATAAGAAGTAATTGAGTTCGGCTGTCGGGTGTTCTGTGAAGCGAGTGCTGACAGAGGGTGAACCAGCCGGACCATTGTTGCTCAGATACCTTCTGTGCATCAGCCACTCCCTTCTCCCAGGGTGCTCCAGGGCTGAATTAAGCCTGAGGTTATCTTTTTCCAAAAATGCTTTCCCCCTAAAGGAAAAAAAAATTCATAGCAAAAATGGATTTCTTTTTAGCATCTAACTTATAAATCTAAAAATCTGTACAAATAAATGGTGCAATGATCAAAAAATGTCACATTAATACTTGTTCATTACCTAAGCTGATCCACTTCAGTGACATGCATTATCCTGGGGCAATTATGTTTTTTCTGTTTTTAATGTTACCATTCTACACCTTTTTGCTGCTGGTTTAGTTTTGCATCTCTGTTGCTGACATTTGGATTTCCATTGAAATCCAGGTGGAAGAATTTAAATCTTGGGAGCTTAGCTTGTTGCTTTGTATCCCAGTACTCACAGCCAGCAGAGAGCCATTGGAAGTGGGAGCCCAAGGGAGTGAGGAGCTTGGCTCTCTCGGAGCTCACAGAGACTAAGCAGTCAGCTCCCACAAGGCATATTTAAAAACTCTGCTCTGCTCATGAAATTGGGGTATTGGTTGTAGAAAATGGTGCAAATTTGAGCTGTGTAACGGGGGTTGCTCACAGCGGGCTCTTAGGTGAGTGTTTGGGGTTAAGGTCAGGTAAGAGATGCTGCTCCAAGGCTGAGTTGGGTAGGTGGGGTTAGTTTGCTCTCTCAGACAGCAGGATTCATTTTGAAAGTTGTCTTGGGGCTGCCTGAATTGTGTTGGCTTTTTATGTTGGCTTTCTTGCTGAACTGGGCTCGTAGTTAATGCTGAGTTTCGATTTCCATGACAAGTTCTCTTCTTGGAGATTTACAGCTCAGCTGCTTTAGTTTGCCAGGCTAATGCTTTGGAATGCAGGTTGACAGTCCAGATGTGAAACCTTTCTCCTCAGAAAGAAAACAAAGGATTAGATGTGTTTTAAGAGGGTTTGAAAAAAAAATAATTTAAGATTGAGGCTCCAAACCCAACATCTGAAGTCTCGAAATACTGCTGGTGATAGGAAACTTCAAAATCTGGAGACCTGAAAGTGTGTCATGGTTGGCGAGACTGTGGGTCCCACGTGGCTTTTGGGGCACCTGCCACTGCCTGTACTGGGGCTTCCTAAGATTTCACAAAATGTCAGATAATGAAATTATGCATCTTCATGCAGTCAGTGCAAGTTAAAGAGTGGTTGGGTACTGCTCCTGCTGAAACGTGCGTAGTGATGAGGGAACAACTGTGGATGCTCACTTGGAAATGACCAAGTTTTCCTGATATTCACAGTTAAAGTAGCTCACGTTTTCTGATTTGACAAACTGACCCCTCAATTTTCCTGATAACAGGATTGTCCTTGTTTTCAGGATGTGTGGAGGAAGGCCCAGGTGGTGCAGGTCTGTTCATCATCGTCCCCGGTGCAGGGTAAAGGGTCTGACCAGGGCACAGGGAAACTGAACTGGAAAAAGGTGTAATAGTGGTGTTAAATGTCCAAAACATTTATTTTTAAGAGAGAAACGTAATGGCCTCAGCCAAGCCATTGAATCTGATCCTTCGTACTCGTGAGGATTTCTACAATGAATCTATCAATTAATATCCATTTGGGTTGCAGAATTATTTGGAAACGATGAAGCAAGAGTTCATTGTCCTTTCAAAGAAATGGTGAAAACATCCACAGCTTTCTCCCAGCCCATGAGGGAAGAGCAAACATGAGGAGCCTGTTCTACCAGATGTCTTAAAACTGAGCTTGCAGTCTCAGAGGTAAAAAGGGCAGATCTTACAGGGCAGATCATTCTCCAGTTGGCTTGGGAAATATAAGGGGGTTTATTGGGATTTATTAAAATTATTGGAATTTATTAAAACTGGAGCTGTGAAGTAAAAAGCTTGTGGCTCTTTATTTGGGGCTCATAATCCAATTGATGTTCTCTTCAGATCAGGTTCAGGAAGCCTCTGCAGAACAGTGACTTTGGAAGCAGAAGTTCTGTACATTCAGTTGATCTTTGTTCTGGTCAGAAAGGTCTCTGGCTTTGTACCAGGATGAGTACATGAGTACAAGTATGCTAAGAAACAGATCTAAGAAATGACAAAAATGGCTTATGTTTTTCCTAGTTAAAAATTAGGAAAAAAATAAAAACCCTGGGCTAAAAGTGCCTTTTGCACTATCACTGTTTTTTTGCTGAAAGTGGGATGTCATAAGCCGAGTAATTAGAAATAACAGCTTTGAGAACACACACACAGAGCTAGGAGGTAATATCTTGCCCTGAATGTGTTCACATTCTTTTTTTATTATTATTTCTTTTTGGAAACAATGTCTTTTGGCTAAAGAAAATGCTGTGTGATGTATGAACTCTGGCTGCTGCACAGGTACTGTGCTGACTTGTTCCCATACTTTTGAGAGCGATCAAGCTGCTTCTGCAAACAGTTGCAGGCGAAGCACAATAAAGCCCCAGTAATCTCTGCAGTTTGATAAACCCTGTATTTGTGCAGCATGATAAAGTGGAGGCTCAAGGTTTCCTTCCTGCGCTGGAGTTTGTCACACTGGAATTCAGAGCTCATGCGTCGAGATCAAACCCGTATTTAGCCATGGTCTTCTGAAGTGTCTTACAGATGGGTTGTTCAGTGGCACCAACCCCTCAGCTTTGTGCAGCTTGTGCCAATTAATCACTTTGGGTCCTCCCAGCAAATGAGCTGTAGAAAGGAGAAAATCATAGAGGAGTGAAGCAGCTGTATAAGGGCTCCCTGTGTTATGCCTTTCCTTGCTCTGCAGAAATCCGCGGGCACAGAGCCACGCTAAACACTGAGTGTTCAGCCACATCTGCAGAAAATCCATGGGAGGGCATGTGGAAAGTTGGCACAACTTTTGGTGGAAGGAAGTGGGAAGAAAGAAAATCATTAGCTAAGGCCAACCGGGATCCGTAGACTTGAGGTCGTCTTATCTGTGGAAGTTCTTCTTCCACCCTTTCTGTTGTTTTAACCGCTTCTCTGAATAATCTGAACTTTTTCCATGCCTGCAGACTGGGAATGGAATATTTTTGAGCCATCACTCCAGAGACGTTTTTCTCTGCTTTTGGCCTGACTCCTGGGCAGGTGGCTGGGCAGGTAGGACAGTGTGCTTCCAGTGATATCCAAGGAGTGGCATCACTGCGGGACATCTAATTCCTGCCATTTGCCCAACTCTGAACATGTGGTTAGGTGGTGTATTCCTCTTGCTAATTTAGTCAATTTATCACTGATTCCAGTAGAGCTTGATGAAGTATGTCAGCTGGAGATTAGTCCCAGATGCCTGGGTTGACCTTAGCTTTTATCAGCTGCTTTCAATGCTGTAACCATGAAGCACTTGCAAGTTTTCTGGTTCCTCCCGTGATTGATAGACCAGTTCTGAAGTGGCTTTCCTCCTCGATTGGGATCCAAGAGGATAATGCCATGCAGCTGTCCACAGCATGATGCTCTTGTGGTGAATACTCTGATGCTCTTTTGGCTTATTCCCAATCCGAATGTTTATTAAAATGGCAGTTATGTTCTGCAGCCTTGACATCCCACTGATACCTGGTTCTGCTTTTTCCTCTTCTCTAAATATCTTGAGCAGAATTAAACAAGGCCCTTAATACTCAGATGAGCCTGAGTTAGTTTAGAACAGGTTTAGCTGTGGATGTACAGAGGGGATGTATAGATCAGCAGTACCTGTTGGCTGGTAGAAATCAGCTTTCAGCGGTTGGCAGAGGTGTTTGGTCTTTTGAGTGTGGTTTTGGTGAACTTTCCTGGAGTTCTTTTCAGCTCCTACAGGTCTAAAGGATGGGCTGGTGAGGAAAATCTTTCCTCCTGGCCTTTTGACCCCCTCTGCTGTGTTCCCAGCATGCTGACACTGTTGTTGTGTGTGTCTGGGCTGCAGAGTGGCATCTTCCTTAGGGCTGTACCTTAATACCAGTCAAAAGGCTGTGTGCACTCCTAGTGTTCAAAAAGTTGTGTGAATTCTGAGGCTGCTGGCAGCCCTTGTGATTAGGAGCCAGGACTTGACCAGTGGAATTTTTTTTAAACTAGATTTTTCATCTGCTGCTCTGTGGTGTTGGGGTTCTGCAGAGGGAGAGCTCATGGTGCTTCAGAGAAAATGTGTGGTTCAGGTTGGTCTGTCTGGGGGAAGGTGTTCCTCAGGTTTCAAGGGTGTTTTCATTTAAAATTAAAGAACCAACAAGCCCCATCTTCCTTTGAAGGGTGAGGGTTGGTGGTGGGGGATGAGAACCCTCCAGAGGGCGGCAGGTCCCTGGTCCCTGTGTCTGTACCACTGGAGAGGGACATTGCCTATTCCAAAAATGAATGAAACTGGAAGGAAAGGAATGCACCCCTTTACCTTGAGTCCCCAGGGTCAGCATCACATCAGCACATTGAGCTCTATTCCCTTTTTACTCCTCGAGCTCCAGCCCATGCCATACGATTTTGGGCTCCAGCTGTGCTGCAACACTGCTGGTCATTTTTTCCAGACTTCCTTAATCTGCATCGAAACCATGAGCACTTAATTTCTAGTTCTTGAATAATTCTCAACTGTAGGGACCATGGCAGCAATGAAGTGTTTCACTAACTTTTAAGCTTTTTTAATATGAAAAATGTGGGATGTTCCCGTGGGTTGGAAATGGTGTTGCAGTTAACACTTCAGGGATAGAGCGGTCCAGCTTTTTTGGGTGGAGTTTTCTTTAATTGGAGTAGGAATGAGTTTATACATCCTGCACAGCCTGCTAGACATCTCAGGAATTTCAGTATTCCTTTCTTTGAAGGCTCTGGCCATGGAGCAGGGTGATCCTGCCCGGCTTCCCTCCCAGCCAAGCTGAACAATCCAGCGATTTTTCTCGTGGGGACAAAATGACATGAAGTCATTTGTAACCGTCCTTGGAGCTGGGGCTGTCTCAGAGGCAGGTTTTGAGAAATGAGGTTTATCCCTTTCAAAGGTGCTTGGGAAACTTCTGCTGGGACTCCCAAGTGAGGAGCCCTTTGTCCGGGAGGAAGGAGCGGGTGATCCATCAGTGTCCCGCACACCGAGGGGGGATTTATGGAAGCACCTCCTGTGAGTAAACCCTGAGTAGGCAACCTCATACCAGAGGTCTTGTGTGAAATATTTCATATATTGTGTGATATTAGGCATAACTCAGTGTAGCAGCAAAAACAACTGTCTCTTCCCCATCCCAGCTTCTTTTCCAGGCAGGATATTTCACTTTGGAATCAGGAGAATAAGCCCTTTGAACCATTGTAAGACATTCTGATGGCACATGATGTGCCATCACTTCGGGGTGACCCAGATGGGTCTTTTCAATGTCTTCTGTTTTTCCTCCTTTTGTTGGAAGTTTATCAGCCACTTCATAAAGCTTCAATCCCCAAATTCTCTTTCTATCCAGAACACTGAAAAAACTTAGGGTTTTTCAGAATTCTTATTTAGGAATTCTAATTTAGGTTATTTAGGAACTTAGAATTCTTATGAGCTCCTCATGCTGGTTCCCTGAAGCCCTTGGCAGACTTTGTGCTGGCTTTTGAGAGAGTCCTGCCGTAGATGCATCAACTGTGGTTGATTTTCAAGCTTGCAAAAATGTATGAGAATTGATTTTTATCTCATGAAAGAAAGATGTAGATCTAGGTCAAGGCTGGCCCAAGTGGATGAGATGCTCTCACTGTTTTATTTATTTATTTTTTGCTTAGTGGACTGAGGCCTGATTCCTTGGTACCCACAAGGATTACATTACATCACTGGGATGGGTCCACAGTTTATGAAGTGTAGAAGGAGTGACTGCCAAGTAGATCTTAAAGTGGCAACAGCTGCATGGAGCATAACTTAGTTTTTTTAGATTTCTCTTTCTATGTTTTTGTTTTGGTGTTGTTTTGGTTTGAGGTATTTTGAGTTTGGTATTTTTGTCGGTTGCTTAATGTTTTTTGTTTTGTGAAGTGGACTGGAAACCTTAATTTAAGGTGTTTAGTGACCTGATAATGTTTTATGGGGAATTGCTAAACCTTCTACCCTGGTGAATTAGGGCAACTGATGTGTATTTGTAATGAAAGCTATTGATACCTATGGGAAAGGATTGCAGTGAGGTACAAACATGAGAAAAATGAGAATTACCCAAGAAAGCAGGGGTGAATGTTACCAGGCAGTATTTTAAAAATCCTGCTTAAATTTTGGATAAAGGGAAAGCAAACAAATGTGGAGCCTGAAATAGCTTCTGTGCTTTCGTTTTCTGCTGTGAGTTTGCAGAGAACAAACACGTTGTAGCAGGAAAAGTGTTTTGTTTGGCAGGGATTTGTTATACCCATTTGTTATAGCCCATAAGTAGGTTTCCAGCCTCTCAGTGTTCCAGGCTTTCCTAGACATGCAGATTTTATGGTCATTTTATCTATTAGCAGGATTTCCTTTCTTTCTTCCAGAGTCAAATCTGTAGAAAAATAGCTTGATGACATTGTCCTTGTAACTTAAAGATTTTGCTGGAAGTTTTGATATCCCGGTCTAAAAATCTCTTGTTTCATTACTAGAGAACTCGAGATCTGGATATGAATAAAAATAAGTATTAATTACAAGTACAAGGAGCCCAGTGAGTGCTGTGAGCCTGGAGTTCCACCGAGAACAGTGTGCTGGGAGTGTGGCACTGGGGACTTCACATGCTGTAAACTGGAGGCAATATTTTATAATTCCTCCAATAATAGAATTTTTATATTAATGTCTGTTTGATAACAGGTAACTGTGCTGGTTAATAAAAGAAATGGGCACTTGCTGGGAGTAAAGGGGAGGAACAAATGACTTTACACTCAAATACTTCCAGTGAAGGAGACTATCTCCTTCCAGATAAAAGGGAGAGGAAACTCAAAATGCCATATCATGTGAATATAGTTATTGCCTGCCTTGTATCACTGTGAGTTCTCAACACATCTGGGCTGAGAGCAGTTCCAGTAACATTCAAATGTACTATTTTGGTTGGCACACTGACCCTGGGGTATATGCCAATTAGTAATGGCTCTTGGAAACAGCCTGCTTTAAAACTGTCCCTGAACTATTCCCCGGAGAAATTATTCAATTAAGTCCAGCTAAAATTAATGTCCATGGGTTTTGTTCGAATAAAACAAAATAAGCAGCTGGAGAAGGGAAAACTTCTCAGTGTGTGCTTTTAAAATAACAACTCTTAACTAATAACTCTGTGAGCTGGAATCGATACTGCTGTTTGTTTTCCCAGTATTGCTCTGTAACTGTGGAGAATCCACTGAGGGCTTCCTGTGGCCTTGGTTCTGTGTCACCTCCATTTATTATCAAATCACCATCTGCTGCCTCTGGACCATCTTTTGAGAGGATGAAGCATTCTGTGTTGCTTGCAGCTATCCAAGTTTGACCCAGATACAATCTGAAATATTTTGGGATGGATGAGTGAGACTGCTTGGCTGCGGTGTAGAAGGTGGTGTATGGTGGAAACAGTGGTCCTGGACATGTCCTTGCAGCAGATGGTGAAGTTTTCTCTAGCAGAACAAAAAGGGTTCCTCTTTATTTCAGCACATGTTAGCCCTGAGGATGGTGAAGGTTTGGTTGGTGGGAAGGGGTTTGCTGGTGGCATGGGCTGCTCCTCACCTCCCAAAGGGCAGGAGAGGTCACAGGACTCTGGAGCAGCTTGTTCTTTCCAGTCTGTGCCTTTTTCCACTACTGTCTGGAACTCGGGAAAGCACGAGTTGTTGCTCTGCAAGGATTCCTCAGGGCTGGCATGGCTTGGAGTCCATGGGGGGAGAAGAACCTTCTGCTGTGACAGCTGATGCATCGAGTGCCTCGAGCTGCTAATGTGGGCATGGAGGGTGGGCTGTGAGAAGAGCTGCCCTTCCCTGCCTGCTCTCCTGGACACAAACCCACTCTGCAGCTCCTGCCCTGCTCCACCTGGAGATCCAACAGCCCAGCACTGCTCTGCCAGCAGTGCAGAGACAAGGAAGGGAGAGAAACATCTTTGTCCCACCTGGACCACAACAGAGCTGCAGGGGAAGCAGTGAGAGGTGAGATCCCCTCTGGCCTCCCTGTAGCTCTGGCACTGCCATGTGCAGCACAGGGCACATCGAGACACATTCCCAACAGAAGCCCACAAGAGAACTTCTGAACCTGACTGTCTCCAAGGACCATCAAGATCTCCGTAAATTAGAAAACCTAAAGAGTGAGGCAGCTGGAAGTTGGTTTGACCCCTTGGAGAAGTTAGTATTTTTGGGTTTTTTACTGCTTGCATGAAGGCCTGCAAAAGAAGAGATTAAATGTCTTCAGTTAAATCTGGGATGGTGGAGGGAGGAATCTTGGTCTTCACTTGAAATGCAAAACTCACCCCAGCAGAAAGTGTTGGTATGCTGGTGTCCTGAGCAGCACTGATCTTGGATCCGTGTGGACACCAGTGGGGTTCTATTACCTTGGAGTTGGAGGGCGAGGAGAAGCCCAGGACTGCAGTGCCACGTTGCCTGTGGCACAGAGAGCTGTGCACCTCAGAGGGGCTGCAGTGAGGGAGAGAAATTAATATTCTTGGCTTTGTATTTTTTTACTGTATTTTTCTCTTTTCACTCTGCCTTAACGTTACAGCTGGCACATCGTGCTAAGGTTCTCCAGGTTTCTGATGTACTTACATTAGTTGCAATCTTCATTTCATAGCCCTGGCACTTGGAACAATGCTTTACTTTCTTATTAACATGTAATTATGGGGTTTGGACATATAGAGGTTGGCATTCACTATATGATTCATTTCTTTGGTATCTAGCTCTTCTCCTGAGGCACCAGAGACCTGAAGGAGGGAGGCAAAGCCTGCTTGGCTTCTCCCCCGAATTCCAGCCTTATTGTGATTGGTTTTGTGTAGCATAAAAATTAGGGATTTTAGTGCTCTGTATGTTTTCTTAAGGCTGACTGCAGTGTTCCGTGACTCAGTGGCTATGCCGTGGAGATGCATTACTCATCGATAAATACTATCGAGTGATCCGTAAATTTAAATCTGCGGAAAATCCAAACACTTCTAAGGAAATGTTTGGTCAGCAACACAATCCTGCTAAACTGTCATCAAACCCCGAGGTTGTTTCTCTTTGCTGGTGCTGTAATTCATGTGGTCACTCTCATTTGGCTTTTGGGTTTCTTACTCCACAGACAGAACGAGTGCAAATCAAAGATGGAGCTGCCAAAACCAAATGAGGCTTTTTAGGTGTTTTAAAGAAAACAAACAAAAAAATTGATCAGTGTAATTTGTGTATGCAAGCAGAACTCTGCACAAGAGCCTATTCTACTCCGTGGGAAGAGGTGGTCATCATTCCCAGGGACTCCAGGAGTTAAGGACAGTGATTTAAAAAAAACTCCTCCCAGCTGCCTTCAGAAAGGTGATGCAGCTGTGTGGGACATGAGGAGAGACAGGGAGGCACAGGATGGAAAGGAACCAGGTCATTTTCCTGCTCTCGAGTGAGGAAAGAGGAGGGAAAAAACCACAAGGTTTCCTGCAAAATAAAATATAGTATTCCCTGGAATGGCCCAGCTCTCCATTTCTGCCTCTGTCTGGATTTCACTCCTGTAAAGGACTGCTCATGTTTCTCCATAAGGAGTTGTTTTATCTCTCAGGAGCTCCTGAACAGCAGGAACAGCACAGGGGGCCTGTGGTGCTGAGAGCAGCAGCACCCAGGGCTGTTGGATAGGATCATCTCCGTGTCCATGTGCTGCTCTTCACGTGACTCGTCATCTCCGAGGTGACACCTTTTTTGGCTGGAATGTGCATGTTGAATTTTGGGCTGTTTGGGCCCTGCAGGGGAGGGGGCAATATGAATTTGTGTCTGCTGTGATCTCATGACCTCACAGTCAACTCGCTTCTCTGTGTTCAGCATGGCTGGACCAGAGCAGTGCTGGCTGGGCACTGGTGGGGTTTTGGCAACAGGGTGGGAAAGGGAGGAAAGATGGAGTGGCTGCAAGAGCTGGAGTAGGGGATTTTGCTCTCTGAAAAAGTTTGGGCTCCTCATTTTGTTGGCAAAACTGTGAATTTCATTTGCAAGCTGGAAGCTGGTTATTCACTTGAAGCTGGTCAGGGCTGTGTTTCAGCAGAAGGGGCATCATGAAGGAGGTGAAACAGTGACGGTCCAGGCATGCAGAGCTCTGGGATGGGCTGTTTTTATCATCTGCCAAATGGTTTTCCAGTGGAAAACTGTTCCCATGGAAAACTTCTGACCAGCTGTAGAAAGACTTGATGGCTGGGTTGACAGCAGATGGGGCTGCCAGAGACGTCTGACCTCAAACCTATGGGAAGGGTGGTTAGAAATGTCAACGGAGACGTTGGGAATATGGGAAAGGCAGGGTGGGGGTCATGATGGGGACCTGTGGGCATTCCCAGTGCCTGCAGCTTGCAGCCTTTTTGAAGAGGAACAGAGGAGAAAAGCAAAAGGATCCATTTGGACACCACAGGCTGTTCCAGCACCTGGTTTGGCTCAGCCAGGGTTTGCTTTCCCATCGTGTGCATCCCAGCTGTGGTGGGATGTACAGCCGTGTCCTGGAGGGATAACTTATGGCTCTAACGTGGGGGGCTCCTGTCTCATGGGAGGCACTGAAATTATCCATGCTGTGGCTGGAGAGAAGCAGAACCAGCTTTTTACAGAAGGTATTGGTGATTTTAGGAATTAAAACAGAACGTTTCTGATTTTCATGGCAGCGGCAGAGTCTCTGAAGAAAAAAAGGATATGAAGAATGAGCTTTTTTTCTGAGAAATTCCTAGGATTACATACAGTTTCTTCTGCTCCATTTTTAGTCATCTGTCTCCTATTGGAGAAAAAAAACTTTAAAACTTTATTTTTGCATAAAACTTTATTTTTCTATCACTTAGCAGATGTGGGTTTAAAGATGGATATAAATACACCCTTACTGGTGCTCCAGGGTAGTTGTTCCCCTGCAATTCCAGGGAAGGATTTGACGTCCTGGTAGTCACATTTAGCACAGTTCTTGTGAAAACACACACACATACACACAGGCACATGGATGGACCCAGACATCGGGTGCAGCAAGATGTGATACTGGTGTGATTTATAATACTACTGTTTAATTCAGAGGTGATATAAAGATCATCTTTCTCAACCTTTCATAGAATCATGGAATCCCAGAATGGTTTGGGTGGGAAGGAACCTTAAGGTTCATCTCATTCCCACCCCCTGCCATGGGCAGGGACACCTTCCACTAGCCCAGGTTGCTCTAAGCCCCGTCCAACCTGGCCTTGGACACTTCCAGGGATGGGCAAGCCACAGCTTCTCTGGGCAACCTGTGCCAGGGCCTCCCCACCCTCACAGGGATAGTTTCTTCCCTATATCTCGTCT
>JAWWLV010000046.1:10895192-10910206 GCA_035041135.1 Platyrinchus mystaceus
AGCTCCAGGAGGGTTTGGACAACACTCTCAGGGACAGGGTGGGATTGTTGGGGTGCCTGTGCAGGGCCAGGAGTTGGACTGGATGGTCTTTGAGGGTCCTTCTAATTCAGGAGTTTCTGTGATCTTCTGCTGTGGGAAGGTTGAATGTTGGAGGAAACCATTCCTGTTCAAGTGCTGGTGTCAGAGGGATGGAGGCAGAGGGATGCTAGTGTGCTTGGGAAGCTGCAGGAACTAATGTCACACGCTGGCACTACCCTTGTAAGGACAAGGTTTCCTTCTAGTGTCACAGGGAAGTTTTGGAAGTACAGTAAATGCCCTCTTCAGTGTCATCCCCTTTTTGGTAGAGATATTTGGGGAATCTCTTGTTTGAAGGAATATAGTCAAAACAGTAAAGGCTAGTTAATAATAAAGTCCTATTTGATGGGACTTTTATTCTTTAAGTGTTCTTTAACCCTCAACCAGCATCCACACAGGGTTGTGATCCATAAATACAAGCAGAATATCAGTATATCTTGCTGACTGGATGCTGTGTGCTCTACCTTCTGTTTTTGTTGCTTATGGGCCATTTCATCAGAGCAGAGATGCAGTGCCAGGACCTGCTGGGGTACAGAGGAGCTGAGGGCACAGCACCCACCAGCTGGCATGGCCACTGTCCCCAGCCCGGGCTCAAAGACAGGCTGGACTTAGTGAGACAGTGATCAGTAGTGGGAAAGTGCTAGAAGTGTAACCAGAGCAAGATGCTTTGCAGTATCATTCAGGGTTTGGCTGCTGTCCTGCTCCTGATTTCTCATGCACAAAGAAAGCCATTCCTGCCTGCGGAGCAGCTCAGACATGATGTGTTCACACACCCGGCACGAAGCACTGGCTGTGTGTTTCAAGGAAATTAGAGCATGACAGTCAGTGAGAAGGAAATTCAGTGCCTGAATGTGGCTTTTAATTTCCAGTGTTACAAAATCCTGACCCACCAACTGCTCTTGGTGTAATCCTTGTACCTGCTCCGATTTCCATGACTAAATTACATCGCTTACAGTAGGCTGAGGGTCGGCTGGCTTGAAGTTTTTCTTTCCCCTGTCTTAAAATTAGAAAAGAGGAGAAACTTTGCCCACTTCCCTTTTCCCAGAGGATCATCTGGGCTGCAAGGAGAGCTGCCATCCCTACAGCTCCAAAACAGAACCAGGGCAGAGCTTTGACTGTGCCCTCCGTGGCTGCGTGGTCGGGACCACAGTGAGTGCTCTCAGAAACCTTTATGAGGGTGGTGATTCTGGATGGGGTTTAATGATGATGTCCTGGCCCAGTGTTGAGATGCTCCGTTCCACAAGTCCTATGAGGAGCAGCTGAGGGAACTCGGGTTTTTTAGCCTGGAGAACAGGAGGCTCAAGGGGGACCTCATTGCCCTCTACACCTGAAAGAAGAGTGTAGCGAGGTGTGGATTGGTCTCTTCTGCCATGTCTCAAGTGAAAGGATGAGAGGAAATGGCCTTAAGTTGTGCCACAGGAATTTCAGATTAGATATCAGAAAAAAAATTCACAGAAGGGGTTGTCAGGCACTGGAATAAGTTGACCATGAAGGTGGTGGAGTCACTGTCTCTGGAAGTGTTCAAGAGTCGTCTGGATGGGGCCCTTGGGGTTATGGTTTAGGGGTGATTATGGTGGTGTTGGATTGATGGTCAGACTGGATGATCTTGGAGGTCTTTTCCAACCTTGATGTTTCTGTGATTCTATGTGCACTAATTCCCTTACTTTGGCTAATGCTTTGTGATCATTTTATACAGCTGTGATGTGCTGCCATCATCTTATACTCCATGACTATCTAAACTGATGCTGCTGCTTCAGGGTGTATTTTTCCCCCCCACTCTCGCAGTGGGGGAGTGCACTGAGTCTGAAGTCTCTTGTGTGGAGTATTTCCCAGGGTTTGGATCTTTCAGTGCACATGGGCACTGCTCTGTCCTGCTGGAGGACAGGATGCAGCTGGTTTCCATTTTGGAGCCTCCAGCAGGAGCTGGTTAAGCAGTGATGCTGTGGGGGCTCAGAGATTAATGCTCATGTTTCTCTCTCCCCAGAGATCATCGACGACCTCACTAACCTGGTGGAAAACACGGACGACAGGCTCCACACCCAGACCCGGCATGTGAAGATGGTGGACAAGAAATCAACGTCCTGTGGTAGGGAATGGCTTGAGCACATCAGTTTGGATGTGTACAATAAAAATTAAGGCTGTTTAGCACTTATTTTTTTCTTTCACTGATTTTTTTCCTTGCTTATAAATTTTTGCCACCAAATCCAAGCATTGTGTGGCAACTCCTGGAAGTTAAACAGTTGAACTAATGGGATCTTTGAAAGCACTCCCTCTTTGAGAGAGGAATTGATTTTTAGTCAAATAGCTGAATGTTTTCCCTACCATCTACACAACCTGTTGTTAAAACACCTTCTGTATCGAGACACCTGTTATTTTTATATTTATGTGTATTTTTATATATATATACACACACACAAATACATATAAATATATATTTACATATAGGGGCAGTTAGTAATTGATGGTGTGCAGTTATTAACTGTTACTAATTGGTGTGCAGTGCGTTCCCCCTGGGACAGCTTCTTTTAAAGCCAAAAATTCCACCTCTTTAGGCTTCTGCTGATGTGCAGGTTTGACTCTCTGTGCTTTGGTGCTTTTTGGTGCAGTTAATTTCCTTGAGCCATTTGACTCCAGCATTGCACAATATTCTGATTGGAAATTGCCTGAAATTAGGGTGGTGCATGTTAATTAGGTTTACAAAAACCTGCTACCAGCTCTGACAAACCGGTCCCAGCAGGGAGCGAAGCCTCAGGAGCGTTTCTGGTGGTGTCCTGCAGGAATGTGTTCCTAACCAGGCATTCAGAGTCTGCCAGGCATGAAATCATTCCTGGGGACTCCTCAAGCGATGTGCAAGCTGGTCAAGCTAAACTGGTGTCCCTAGAGCCAAAGGCAGGTTATAATCACAGGTGAGTAAAGGCAGGTTTCCTCTGTCAGATGAAGAGCTGGGGCTTGATGGCAGTGACCAGGGGACGATGCTGTGGGTGATGGCAGAAAATGTCTCTGTGTTCAGAGGGTGATTGATGGAGGGATGAAGTGCATAGGGACGTGGTGGCAGTTCACTTCTGGAAGCAGCGAGTCTGTGGTTCATTTTTGCCATGCTAGAAGGCTCAAAACTCTCAGTAGAAATTTGACTTATAGTCAGAAGTTATTGAAATTTGGCTTATGTAGTTTAGTAAAGAGCAAGTCAAGAGCTGACTTGGTCACGTACCTGTTTGAGATTTTATCCTGTAGAATGAGGATCTGGCAGCAGAAGCTCCTGAGCTTAGACTGGCAGAGGCATTTTTCAAGCACTGACAGTATATTTCAGGGATTTATTTGTTTCTCCATCAGTGATAACTTTTTGAAAGCTTGGTTGATATAGGTTGATGAAAACCTGTGGTTCTTCTGGAGGTTAAAGTTGACTTGTCAGAGGCATTTGTCTCCAATTCTTCTCGTACCAACTACAGATGGAACTAAAGGCGTGACTGCAGAGTTCATGACTGACTCTTTTATTTTAGAACTTTAATGTTGATGCAAGATGGATTTAATTTAAAATTAAGTGCACTTGAATGATGCTGAGTACCTCTGTGTGCCTTTGGAGTCTCCCCTTAATTCCTGTGGTTTCGTTTTCTGCACGAGAGCAGGGACGTGACTGCGCAGGGCAGGCAGAGAGTCCCATTTCACCCAGGAGGGATTTCTCCCCCTTTTTTTATGTTCCTCATGCAAGTGCACCCCAGACGTGTTGCTGGATGATGAGCCTGTCCCTTTAACTTGGGAAGCCTGTGCTGGCTGCCTGGGGAATTTGAGAGGAGGAGGAGGATGGGAGAGGTAAAGGCTGGGAGGATCCTGGGCTGGAGTCCTTGGGGGTGACCTCTCTCACCCTTTCCACATTGGAAAACATTTTTCTGCGAGGGGTGGTGAGAAGTAGTGCCCCTGGTGCCTGTTCCTCTGCTCCAATAGGTCTTCCTGTGTTTGCATAACCATTTGGGCATATGTAAACACCATATTGCCTCAGATAGCTGCTTCATTCTGTCCAAGCATGAGTTTTACAACAATAATGCTGGAAGACACAGGCTTTAATGGCATTTTTCCTGTCCCTTTTCCACCCTTATCCCTGGCACTGGAAGTGAACTAGTGTATTAAGATGAGAAAAACCCTCCCTGTATGTATGATTATTCCTTGAATAAATCCAGGCAGCAGGAAAACTGGCACCTGCTAGGTAACTCTTTTACAGTTTTTTTTTCGCCCCTCCAACATTTCATTTAAATTGATAAAATCTTCAGTAACTCTTTGGGTTTGGTGTTTCACTTTGGACTTAAACTAAGGTGAAGTGCCCACCCCTTCCATTATTCCAGCATGTGCCTGTTTCTGTGTTTTTCCCTCGTTTTTCAAATCATAATGCCTTTTTCTTTTCCTGCTGAGTGCCTGCACTGGAGCCACGGGCTGTGGATACAAGCGGATCACACTGGCAGGAATAGCAGAATAATCCCTGTTTTACAAGCAAGAATGTCATGCATTAATGGGTGTGTCTTTGTTAGCAGCCAGTATCATCATAAAATCAAAGTATAGCTGATGAAATCCAACTTTAATCAATGTTTCAACATCTCTGTCTCTCATGCAAGCAGCGTTTCCAGCTCTGGAGGCTGTTCCCAGTGGCCTGTGCTGTGTCGGTGTCACCTGCCCGGCACAGGTAGCGCCAGGTGTGGTGGCATTGCCAGGAGCAGCCCCTGCCCCTCTGTCCATCCTCAGGCCTGGCAGAAACCTTCAGGGTTGTTTCATTTGCAGCTCATTTTCCATGCCATTTTTCTTGCTGGCTCAAGAGCTGTTGACAGTCCCAGGCTTTGCCTCTGCCCGAGGAACGCTGTCCCGCTCCGAGCCCGTCTCCCTTGGTGGCCCTGGGCAGTCCCACTCTGGTGTCAGTGGGAACTCCCAGGGATTGCAGCAGAAGAATAACCATGGGATATACTCAAGCCTGCTGCATTTATGAAATTATTGTTGAAAATCATCAGTCATCCACAGGCAAATGTTTGCATGCTGCTTGGCATTGTTTGGTTCCTCCTCAGTGTGTGCTGGGCATTAGGAGGGCTGGTAGGATGTATAAGTTTTTTAGATTTCAGGAATTTGCATTGAGCTTTCACCAAAATGTTCACACAAATCATTAATCAAATGTTAGGCTGCCTTTGCCAGCTTTGCTCCAGGAATGTCTGTGTGCACAGTCCTGACTTTTCAGTTTCACCCCTGATGCTCGTGGGTTTGTTTGTCCCCTCTCTCTTCCACTTAGGGCACCTTCAGGGGTTTGTGCAGAGTAACACTCACTAACCAGTTTGCAGTAATTTTTTAATTAGAAATTTTAACCCTTAGAATGTCCTTTTAAGAACTCATTTAAAAATAAGCAAAGAAATGAAAGTATAATTAAGGTTGAGATGCTGGGGGGTGTTGTGGTTTAACCCCAGCTGGCAGCTCAGCCCCACAGAGCCACCCGCTCACTGTCCCCCTGTGGGGTGGGGGAGAGGACTGGAAGGGCAAAAGTGACAAAGCTCATGGCTTGAGATAAAAACAAATAATTGAAATATAATAATGATGATGATGAATAATTGTAATGAAAACGAAAAAAAGAAATAAAACCCAAGTAGGACAAGGGATGCAAATGTGAACAATTGCTTACCACCAACTGATCAATGCCCAAACGGTCCCTGAGCAGTGATCCTCCACAACAACATCCTCCACCCAGTTTCATTGCTGAACATGATGCCATGTGGTCTGGAATATCCCTTGGGTCATTTGGGGTCTGCTGTCCTAGTTGTGTCCCCTCTTAGCTCTTGTGCACCCCAGCCTGGTCACTGATGGGGTGGGATGAAGAGCAGGAAGGTCACTGATGCTGTGTAAGCTCTTCTCAGCCATAAGGAAAACATCCCTGTGCTATCAGTGTTCTGCCAGCACAAATCCAGACCACAGCCCTCTACCAGCTACTGGGAAGAAAATTAACTCTACCCCAGCCAAACCTCACACTCCCCACTCCTTAGTCCACACCATTATGTCACCATCCAGTACATCCCCATTAACCACCACCCTTACAGTCCTTTCATGCAATAACAGATACCGTGTCTGTGGGCAGCCCCCATGAAATTACTGTAAAATGCCCACAAAAGTCCAGAAAACATCCCTTGAGTTCATTTAGTCCATGACTTTGGGCTCCATCTGTTCTGGTGGTCATTCAGGATGGGGGGGTGGTGTGTTGTGTGGAGTTACTGGGCACCAAAGCCAGCTCAGGTCAGGTCACTGCTGCACTGCAGCTCCTTCTTGTAGGGCTTCTCCTCCTTTGGTTCAGGTGTTTCCTATAACATACAACTCAAATAATGGGTTACAGCAATTTAAAGTTACATCCATTACAGTCTTCACCCCTGGTCCCTTTGGGCCAGGTTATAGGGTTTACAGAATCAAAGAATCATTGAGGTTGGAAAAGACCTTCAAGGTCATCGAGTCCAACATTTGACCAATCACCACCTTGTCAACCAGGCCAGGGCAATGAGTGCCACGTGCAGTCATTTCCTGAACACAAGAACCAGTGCAGTGAACTCCTCCCCTGGCTCCCAGCCTGGCACCAGTTGGTGCTTTTGGGTAACCTTCCCCCCCCTCCTTGAGTTTTGTAGTGGGTTTTTGAGTTTGTTGTTTGTTTTTTTTTACCTAAAGCCACAAGTAGGCAGCTCCCTGCAGAAAGGATGGTTAAACCAGGCTCTGGGATAAAAGTATCCTGAAGTGTTTGTGTCTGAAGGAGCCACAGGGATTATTTTAGTGACCCAGGACACAAGTGGGAGCCCCGTTGGCACATGTGACACGTGTGGAGGCAGTTGTAGCCAGGCTGTGCAATGTGTGGGGTCAGAAACGTTCTTCAGGTCCTGCTGAACTAGACCGTGAACTAGGGAGGGCACCTGGGGATTGGTGTGGTCCTACCCAAGTCACTCTCTGCTGGCTCTCCCATAGCCAAGGAGAAATGCTGCTTTTGTTTCCTGGGCAAGTAACACATTATGATTTTGTCACAGTAAAACCAAGCAAAATCAAGCAAACTCTTATTTCTGACAGACATATCCATCCCCTTCTGAGCAGTGTGGGGGGAGCAGACCGTGCCTGTGCAGTTCTCACTGCCTGCATCCCTCTGACCTTTCAGATAAACACGGAAAATGAGGATAAACAACCACAGCTCATCCCCTGCTGGGCCAGGCTCTGTGTCCTGTGGAATACACACCATTGCAGTGTGTTTTTTCCCTGTGTTTGGTTTTCTCCTGTTCCACAAGATGGCAATGCAATCTAATCGCCTCCCTCAGCCCCAGGTAGATGCTCTCATCTCCCCTTTGCCTTCCTTTGGAGGGTTTTGGGGATGCCAAAAGCAGGGTGTAGACTACTGTGAAGGTAATCTGTACCAGGTGGGGTTTTTTCTTATCTTACCAAGTAACCAAAACACCAAAACACTCTGTTAAAAACAGAGTTTTGCCAAACCTATTAATTGAAGGTTTTGGAAGATTTGATTTGTTTTAAAACAGAGTAGCGTGGATTATATAAGGTTTCCTCTACAAAATAATGATTCATGCAGGCTGGGGCCTTTCTCTGCCAGATTCTGTGATCTCTCTCTGTTCTAAGTTTTGGTTATTTTCACCATGGATTGAATTTGTTTTATAAATTATGGATGGCAGTTGCTCAGGTTTGTTCCTCTGATGTATCCTGTGTGTTTAGATGAGCAAGTCCCCATCCATTTGTTTTTTTTCTTGGTGGAGAGGAGAAGCTGGTGCAGTTGCCATTAAATCAGCCTTTCCTGCAATCTGACCCTTGGAGAAGTTAACACTGATATTCCTCCCCAGTGCTGCCCTGACAACTACACTGGCTGAGTCACCTGTCCAGCCTTCACTGGAATGAGTTTTCTTGGCCTGGCAAGTTATATATTTTCCTGATTTTTTTTTATTATTATTTTTCCTTCCTCCAGTTTCTTCCACTTTAAGCAATTACGTGTTAAAAAGTTTGTTCTGTTTCCCCTGCATGAAAAGTTGAAAAGAAACTTTAACAGAGGAATGATGAATCTGTTGGTTAAACTGGGCTCATCTGTGGTGTCTTTGCTGATCTCTGGTGTTTGAAATCATAGAATGACAGAATGGTTTGGGTTGGAAGGGGCCTTTAAAGGCCATCTAGTCCAACGCCCTGCCATGGGCAGGGACACCTTCCACTAGCCCAGGTTGCTCCAAGCCCCGTCCAACCTGGCCTTGGACACTTCCAGGGATGGGGCAGCCACAGCTTCTCTGGGCAACCTGTGCCAGGGCCTCACCACCCTCATGGTAAAAAATAAAATTTTCCTTCTATCTCATGTGAGTTGAAATGTGCCGACACCTCATGGCAGAGCAGCCCGAGGAGCTGGCCAAGGGGCAGCCATGGAGTTCCATGTGGGATTTTCCGTCTCCCTCCTTCCCTTCTCCAGCAGCTCTCACTGCCAGCCTGCCAAGGAGCACCAGGGTTCCAGCAGAGCTCACTGCAGGATTTAGCTTCCCACTGCTCTTGCTAACTTGTGCATCATCCCCCTCAGAGCTGTAGTTCCCATCTGAGCTCCCTGAGGTGTTTCCTTCCCCTCACACGACTCGTTTGCCTCCCCATGAGAGTACAGGGTAGCTGTGAGCGGGAAGTGCAGGTCTGCCAGTGGTGAGCCTGGTTTTGGGAGGACCTGGTGGGTGCAGGCCTGCTCTTCCTCCCTCCTTGGCTAATTGAAATGAGCTGGAGGTGGAGGTTGCAAAGACAAGGAGCTCTGACAAGTTTACTTGGGCATCCAACCTCATTAGAGAAGTCCAATTAAGGGCCCTGTTGAGGGGGGGAAGGCAACTCAAGTCTGAGCTGGAAATGGAATTCAAGTCTCATTAAACACCAGACAAACCTCAAAGCAGATTAGCTTAGGGACATCATTAATTACATTAATAGAACAAGTTTTAAACAAACCAGTAGTTTCGGCACATTGCTTATCTAAGACTTCTGGTTCATTTATTGTCTTGCCATAATATGAAACGCTTTTCCTTGGCTTTGTTACTTCAGAGCCTCCAAAGAGCTGGTGAAGAGCTCAGGGGATGACTAACGGTGTGAGGGAATATCCCAAAGAGCGTTTCCAATTCAGCAGATACACTGGAACAAGGTCAGTCATGGTGTGAGATGATGCCTTTGCTGTGTCTCACAGCCTGGTCCTCACAAATGCCTTTGTACCCTCCAGCCAGCTCATGGCCTTGCTGAGCCTCCTCTTCTTCCTCCTCCTCCTCACATACACTATATTCACTACTCAAGTATTTGCCTTAAAATTGCTCATGCTGAAGTGTTCAAATGGATTCAGCTGGTGAAAGAGGATGGACATAAGCGGTCATAAACGTGGGGTTTTTGTAAAAAAAGGTGGTTTGGAGTTGCTTTATGAATCTCCTTCCAGGTGGGAAGCACAGCATGTCCTGGTGGTTTCAGCTCTGTGTGTGTTGAACAGGAAAGGATGGGAAGAGCCTTCTGGGTCAAAGGATCCCTTCAAGATAAATTTCTGAGAACAAGCTTGTTTTTTCCCCCCCATTACTCCTATTGGAAGGCTGAAATGGTCATAAACTTATTTCCAGCCTGGACTTGTCAGGGATACTTCATGTTACCCACGTGCAGCCCTTGTTCTGGTGTCTTGAATAGTTCTTTCCCCTCTTTTATTTTTTTCCCCTCAAATGTGTGTGTCCAAGAGATCACTCAGTGTGCCCTCCCAGCTTTTGTTTTGCTGGGCTTGTTTTGCAGAACAAGTGTCTTTACATTTTAATCTCCTCAATTAATCTATTTGCTGATAAGTCTTTTTTACACTTATTCCTGCTTAAACTTTTTGGATTTTTAACCATAAGAACCACAAGAACTGGGAGCCTTCTCACAATGTCTTGCCCACTGGCTCTAGCACTTCTCTGGCTATTGGAAATATTTCAATTCCAGTATGTTGGTGCCTCAGTGAGTTTTGTTTTGAGCTGTTTGCTTGACCCTTTCTCACTCTTGAATATTTTCTACCCAAGTTTATTTTCTTTCCAACTCATAGCAAAAACTGTTGTTTATCCCCAGTGTGCTGCTTCCTCTTTCATCCCATTGAATTCCAACCTGCCTCCATTCATCTTCAGAGTTACCCAGTTTTCCCCTACATTCAGTCCCAGCTTTCCTGTGTGCTGATGCTGCTTTCCAACTTTGTGTCATCAGCAGATTTCATTAGCGCACTTACTTTTTGTGCCAAGGCCATTAATAATAACATTTACTAAGATCAGCCTGCTGGCCATTCCTGGAGGAGCTCTGCTGGTGACCTCCATCCATTCTGGTCCTTCTTTCAACACTGCTTTGCCTTTCACCAGTTTCCTGGCCTTACACTTCTGCTAATCCCCATCTTTTTCCTCTCAATTTCCCATGTGGCACGGGATCACATGCTTTGCTGAAGTCTTTGTGGATGGGCCTCTATCACTCTTCCTTTGTCTAGAAAATTCATTATCTCCCCAGCTAACCTGATTAACTGTTTGATCTGATTTCCCCTCGGTGCAGTCCCAGTGTTTTCCACCTTGTTTACCATTTTGTTTCATGTTCTAATTAATCTTTCTTAGTTTGCTCTGAAACCTCCATCCTGCTTGGGTTACTTGGACAGGCCTGGGGTTGCTCATAGCACTTTTCCCTTCTGTGGGGCAGTCGTGTGGGTGCTGCAGCTAATTTTGGGATGCACACCCAGATAATGCTCAGTTAGAAGGGAAAGACGTGGAGCTCTGGGTGCATCAGTCCTGCCTTCATTAACCAGATCGCTTAATCTAATGACAGTTTGTCCTGTGGCACTGAGACCCTCCAGAACCACCCACAGCCTCTTCCATCCTCCCACCAAGCCCTGGCTTCTCAGATTTAACCAATGAAAAACATGGAATCACAGAATCACTAAGGTTGAAAAAGTCTTCCAAGATTATCTAGTCCAATGATCAACCCAGCACCACCACCATGTTCACCACTAAACCGTGTCCTTGAGTGCCACATCCACGAGTTTTTTGAACTCTTGCACGGATGGGGACTCTACCACCTCCCTGGGCAGTTTCCCTTCTGATGCATTACCACCCTTCCTGTGAAGAAATTTTTTATAATAATAAAATATAATATCCAGTCTAAAGCTCCCGTGGCACAGCTTGAGGCCATTCCCTCTCCTCCTGTCCCTTGTTCCCTGGGAGCAGAGCCCAACCCCTCCTGGCTCCCCCTTCCTGTCAGGGAGTTGCAGGGCCAGAAGGTCCCCCCTGAGCCTCCTTTTCTCCAGGCTGAGCCCCCCCAACTCCCTCAGCTGCTCCTGCTGCTCCAGCCCCTTCCCAGCTCCGTTCCCTTCCCTGCACACGCTCCAGCCCCTCAGTGTCTCTCTTGTGTGAGGGGCCCAGAGCTGCCCCAGCACTGGAGGTGCCTCAGCAGTGACAGTCCCTGGGCCTGGGACACACCATGGCTGGCACAGCCCAGGGGCCATTGGCCTCCTGCCCCCCTGGGCACACCTGGGCTCGTGTCCAGCCACTGTCACCAGCACCCCCAGGGCCTTTCCCACTCCCTCTGCCCCAAGCCTGGAGCTGCAGGGGGTGGTGGTGGCCCAAGTGCAGTGTGCTTGTCCCATCTTCTGTACCTGTGCCACCCCTTCCCACATGCCTTTTTCTGGCTCTGGTGACCACTAAAGCATCTCCCTGGATAGCGAAGGCAGACAGAGACAGGAGTGAAATGATTCACTTCAAGCTGTACAGCGAGTGTGGTACAAATACAGGGTGAAGTCATAAGTGTGTAACAAGGTGGGGAAAAGCTCCTTTGCTGGGTTACACTGCCAGGGGGTTGCTTCTCAAGTGGGCATTGAGATTGCAAAATAGTCAGCAGCTGAGCCCTAATTTTAAGAACAACCCAAGAGTGGCATTTCTGGGACTCAGTTGTGAGATGTAAATCAGGCAGAGGTTGAAGCCTGAAGCTGTGAAATGGCATCACTCCCCATCAGGAGACAGGGTGAGGGGAGAGGGAGAAGCGGGAGAGCAAAAGGCAGTAGACATCTTCTTAATTACATTTGCATATGCAGCTGTTCAAATAGACTGAACTTCATCAGTGCTTGTTCATACCTATCAGGAGATTTAGAGCAGCTGTTGTCAACCCACATAGCAGGATTGTACAAATCTGGTGGTAAAATAAGCCCCTGGGCACTCTGCTCACCCAAGCTGTCCATCACTGCAAAAGGCCAAGCAATTAATTGTATTTCAATCTTGAAAAAAACCGGAATTGTGTGAAATATCCAAGGGTGACTGCTTACAGCTTGGTTTCCAGGGATACATGTTGCAGAATTAAATCATTAATTTATATTTCTGAAAATGGTGATGAAATGTGTTAATTTGTACATTACCAAAGAGGCTCAAACTCGCCTCCTTCTGCCTTTTCTTTCCTAATGTGCTCAATGACAAAATAATTGCTCTACCCGATCTGGAGCTGAAATACAACGGTGTTTGGGCTTGGGAATTTTGTGCCACATTAAATCTAAATCAGTGGGAAAATTATCTGGGTTAAATGTTTGTAGTACTCCTTGTGATTTTGAAATTCTGCCTTAATCTTTGACTCCCAATTGTCAAGCCATTTCCAGCCTCCCTTGGTCATGTTACCCTAAATCCACCCCAACCCTGAGCTGTCCTAAGCACATGGTGCCTGGGCAGAGTGAGGGTCCAGCATCTGGAATTCTGCTTCCCAGGCCTCAGGCACTCGAGGGAAACAACAATACATGGAGGATGTGGTCAATGGAGAAATTAGTCTGCTAGGGACAAGTGGTTATGCAGTCTCTTCAGGGCTTTCTGAGATGCATGGAAGATGCTGATCCCGCCAGAAACCAGGGATATAAATCAACAGGGGCTGTGATCTCAAATCTTCCTTGTTTTGCTAAAATACAGCAGGATTCCTGCCATCGTGCTGACTGGCTGGAGGAGAACTGTCCTCGGGCCCAGGGGAAGAGCAGCAAGACAGCCCTGCCCTTCTGGGGGGGCTTGTCAGGTCTGGGAGAGGGGGTGGCACCTCTGGTGTTACTTTAGAAAATTTATTTACTGAAGGTGAAAATCAACTATGTTTGTCTTGTGGCATTCCAGTGCAGGAGTTAGGCTTCCAGCAGAGTGTTAATTAAAGTGTGTTGCTCATCTGGGATTGGTGGTTTGGTTTTGGGAAGGCATGTGAGAGTCGTGTGTTTGGCCAGGCCAGAGAGCTGTGCCTGCAGGAACAGTCCTGACCAGAGAGTGTCCGTGTTCTGGGGAGGCTTGGGGCAGTGCAGACTGTGTGGGACTCACATGGGAGATTGCTAGGTCCATCCTCAGGAGGTTCAGCAGTACCAAGTGTAAGGTCCTGCACATGGGTCAGGCACAGGAACAGGCTGAGTGGGAACGGACTGAGAGCATCCCTGAGCCGAAGGACTTGGTGCTTCTCCAGAAGCTCAATATGGCCTTGTGCTCTGGTAGCCCAGAAACCCCTCGTGCCCTGGGCTGATTCCACAGCTTGGGCAGGAGGGGAGTGGGGGATTCTGCCGCTCTGCCCCCTCAGGTGAGACCCCCCTTCAGAGCTGCCTCCAGCCCTGGGGAACAGCATAGGAAGGACATGGAGCTGCTGGAGAGAGTCCAGAGGAGGCTGTGGGGATGCACCGAGTGAGGGAGCCCCTCTGCTCTGGAACCAGGCTGGAAGAGCTGGGGGTGTTCACCTGGTGAAGAGAAGGCTCCAGGGAGACCTTGGAGTCCCTTCCAGTGCCGCCCGGAGAGTTGGAAAGGAACATGGGACAAGGGCCATGGAGTGAGAGGAAAGGGGGAATGACTAAGCTGAAGGAGGGGAGGTTTAGATTGGAGATTAGGAAGAAATTCTTCCCTGTGAGGGTGGGGAGGCCCTGGCACAGGTTGCCCAGAGAAGCTGTGGCTGCCCCATTTCTGGAAGTGTCCAAGGCCAGGTTGGACAGGGCTTGGAACAACCAGGGAGAGTGGAAGGTGTCCCTGCCTATGGCAGGGGGTGGGACTGGATGGGCTTTAAGGTCCCTTCCAACCCAAACCATTCTGTGATTTTGAGGAGCACCAGCAAGGAGCCAGGTTTGGGCTGGAGTGTGGGTGCTGTTTCACACAGGGGAGTGTTCCCTGAGTTCCCTGGCAGGCACTGACTGTCCTGCTGCCTGCCCTGAGTGGGACCTCACACTCCTGTCCTCGGGGTGATCTGTGGAGCTGATAGAGGTTTCCATTGGATCAGCCCACAAGAGCAGCTTGTGCAATTGCTGTGGGATCACCAGAGGAGGGTAGGGCGTTAAGTGGGACCATCCCTTTTGTATCTACTTCTTAGCAGGGGACAAGGTGCCATCTGAAGGAGCACCCATACCCACCTGACCTGCTAGGGAGTCCAGGGGAAAAGCTGCTTAACTGACTTAAGCTCCTAAAAGATTGTACAGGTACAACAAAGGCAGTTTCATGTCTGGCAGTGATGGGTTGGGTTGGACTTGCTGCCATGAGCTGGTCTGAGAGTGTGTGCTACCTCTGGAAGGGATCTCAGCACCTTCCTTTTGGTGGAACATGCAGTCATAGCTTCTCCAAACTCACAAAAAAGGCGTTTTAAATCATGAGCTTAATAAAGCAGTCCTAGTTTTAACACTGTATTTAAAAATAGGTGTTATTTGCAGATTACAGTCCATGACTTTGGCCTCACCCTGCCGTGGCTGAAGGTGTGAGTGGAGCTCTGGGGAAGGTAACTTTAAGGTGGCTGTAGCTTGGGCTACCTCTCTGTTTGCCTGAGTCTCCAGGTAGGCTTTGCACCCTGGTGGCCTAGTGGTTAAGACACTGGTCTCTCAGCGCCAAGGCCGCAGGTTCGAATCCCGGGTCCCCAGGGCAGATGGAGCTCATCAGCCCCTAAGGCCATCCATCTAAGAGAAGGTCACTCTAAACAAACCTACGTCCTGAGGA
>JAWWLV010000046.1:10910306-10933879 GCA_035041135.1 Platyrinchus mystaceus
AAAAATCCATTGCGCAGGCTTGAAAGGTAAAAAGACCTTTCCCAGATCTTCGTTCGCGAAGACTGGCCACTTATACAGTGCCACCCTGCTGGATGTCACACAGAGGTGACACAGAGCTCAGCCTGATGCTGTTGTGCCAGTGTTGGAGCTGGTGTTTGCAGTGACTTCCACACGTACGTGATGAAAGCGGAGGAGTGTCACTGGGGCGTCACACTTGTTTGCAGACCCAGCAGGACAGTCGTGGCACAGATCTGCTGCGGCAAGGTGGGATTTGCTGCTTGAATGTGCAGCCTGTCTGCTTCAGAAATAGTTTCTCTCTTTAGGGGCTAGGGAAGGGGTTTGTTTCTGCTGCAGGATGATCAGTGACTTTGGGGTGAAATTCTGGTGAGTGCTGGGATTTGCAGAGGGTTTGCAGGTGTGAGGTTGTGACTCGTGGGTCACTGGATGCATTATGATTGTCATGTACCACATCCCCAGATGGATTGTAACACACAGTAGCTCCTGTGTAATACTTATCTTCCAAATATTTAAAAAAAGCGCACCAGAACATTGCTATTTTGGAAAGGAAAGCAGTACCACTAACTCAGTTTCAGTGGAAACTTCATTTTCCAAGCCATGCTTTCTGAATCCGTCTGGTTATTACATTTATCTCTGAGATGCATTGGGAAATGTTGGAAAACTTGTCTCTAATTTGCAGTAGCCTTTTGTGGGAGGTGCTGCAGGCTTGTACCTCACCCTTGGGTCCTTGTCTGCCTGATAATTAATGACGTTTATCACTGTGTCTCCTGGAGCTCAGGAAAGCAGGGACTGGTGTCCCCATTGCTCTCCTTCCCATCCCACCTTGCAGGACTCTGTAAACATCTTCCCCTTGATGCTTTCTTTTGTCAGGAACCTGAAAGAATACACTTATTTTAAACTTCTTTCTGCTTCCATAGAGGGACAGTTTTATAGGATGTAGGCAGTGCCTGCTGAGATTTTTATGGCCTATAGTTTTCTCAGCAAATTTTGTTTTGTGCCCAAGTTGGCTTGGCTGGGATGACCTTCTCTTGTTCATTAACTGTCTGTTGAAAAATATGCCTGTGATAGTAGTTAGAGAGCCTTGATTGGGGTTATTTTAGGTGGTGCAGGGAGGTCTGATCCTTTCCTTCCCTCCTCATTATGAAGCAGCAGTGGCTGCTTAAGGCCTGGTTTATTTACCTAATAAACTGCCTCTTGTATCATCTAGGAAATGCTCGCATTTTTCAGCCAAGAAATCCTAGTAACAGGCAAACAGAGGTCCAGCAGTCAGGTCTGGAGAAACAACAAAATGAAGGTCAGCTAATATTGCTGTTATTCTCTTTCCCGGTGGCCATGACAGCAGGGGTGGTTTATTTGAAGATCCCAGACTCAGAGTCATTGCTTGCATTGTTGGTCCCCCGAGCATGGGAGGCTGTGCCAACACTTGGGATATTAATGTATTCCACAGATCAGTGAATGAAGAATTCCTCCACACTCCTTTCTTTAAAAAAAAAAAAAAATCCCCTTCTCTCCCCTTCCCCCTTCTCCCCACACTTTGTTTGCTGTGGCTTTGTCTGCGGGGTGTTGCTGGGCATCCCTAATGAGCAGGGCAGGAATTATGGCAGTGGGGCCGGGATGGTGGGCACAGTCCCCTTGGCCGGCACCGCCGGAGCGGCTGGGACAAGGCACCAGGTGTGTGGCAGCTCACCCTGGCAGGGTTTGGGCATGCAGATATCCAAGGAGGAGGAAGAAAAAGGCTCGTTTTGGACATGTAAAGCTCACTGATTTGCTTCCTCCAAGGAGAAAATCCTACTCCATCCCCCCCTGTGTGGGATGCGATGCCTCACTGCTTCTTTAGTATTCATCCCAGCTCCATGGCCACAGCCATCTCCCAGCCCACCCCCCGCAGCTGCTCAAAGGGACAACATTAAAGCAATTCCTGCTCCCGGTGACTTACTGCCAGGGAATAATCGGGTTCTGTTTGGGAGGAACATAGAGCAACTCGGCCCTGACGATGGAAAAAAGTACAGGGGAGCAGGGGTTTGGTGGGACGGATCTGCTGAGACTTTCGCGGGGTTCAGTGGGAATAAAAGCTGGTTTCATGAAGAGACAATTATCTAATAATAATGCCAGGGATCAGGGAAAGGCATCTGAACAGGGTTTTTAATATGTTCTCATTCCATAGCAGGAATTGTACTTAGATATTTTTTAATATATTCTTTGATCCCTCATGGAAATGTTAATGAGATGAAAACTGCTAAAGAGCTCTCCAGACACTGCCCCTGCTTTGGAGAAGGGTGGACTGAAACGCAGCCCCTCCGAGGGCTTCTGACACACAAGTAACCCCTTTGTTTCCCCCTCTATATCCCAGAGACACATCTAAAATTGGAGGGAAGATGAGAGGAGGCTGAAGAGGCCGGGCCGAAGGCTCAGCGTTCCCCATTCACAGGGGGAAAAGCGCCGAGCGCTATTGAGGCTGTGTCTGACGGGCAGTGCCCCGCCAGCGTTTGAAGTCAAGCCGGGAGGCACTCCCGGGATGTAAGTGGGATGCTTTTAGGCCGCCTTTCACTTGGACTTAATTAGGAAAGTCGCGGCCCGTTGATGTGTGAAGCTCCAGCCCCCCATGAAGAGGGGCTGGGGCTGGAGGGACACGCACACGGATTCTGCTTTTGTGCCGTGTTGCCAAACTGCAGCGAGTGGGAGCCGGGCACTGCCAGAGGTCATCCCTTGTGCTGCCTCCCACCTCAGACAGCCCCTGAGCCAACCCACCCTCCAGCGCTGCCTGCATGGGGAAACAGGAGTAATTCCTGAGGGCAGGAAGGGTTTTGCCCATTCAGTCCTTTCATCAGTCCCAAGGGAGGGTAAGAGGTTACACCAAAAAAGGGCAAACACTATTTCATATGTAGCTGGTGCCCAGGTGTGTATTTACATGGGGTAGAGTATTAGCTTTGGGATTCCCCATCCCTGGAGGTTCTCAAAGCCAGGCTGGATGGGGCTTGGAGGAACCTGGTCTAGTGGAAGGTGTCCCTGCTCATGGCTGGGAGGATGAAACTCGATGGCCTTTAAGGTCCCTTCCAACCCAAACCATTCTGATTCCGTGGGCCACGCGAACAATGAGCTGTTGGAGGGATGGTGCAAGCAGTGGGTGATGCTCAGGGCCCTGGAAGTCACCTAAAAGAATCAAATCTACCCAAAATAACATGAAAGTTTTCCAGTGTGTGGTGTAAAAAAGGTACCTGTTGTTGCCATCAGCAGCCTGTTTGCCTGGAGTGGTTACAAGTACCTGCCACAGTAGCATTCATTGTCTTCAGATGTCCTGATTGTGATGATCAAAGAGATTTGAGGTCCTTGTAGCTGACAGCCAGAGAAGGCTTCAGTCCTGACATAGATGGGAGCAGTGAGCAGGCTGGAGTCCAGTCAGGCTCTCCATACTGACAGTCAGTCAGCTGCTAAGGTTCAAAAATGAGGACAAAAGTCTAAGGCAGAACTGCTAAAATCAAGGGGTCTGTAGTCTTTGCAATTTTTGGGGGCTTAACAGGAGACTGATGAGGTATTTTTTCCTCTCCAGTTGGAAGGGTGTCTCCAGGTTGTGCTTAATTGGGGCTGGGGGCTCTGAAGCATCACCTTCTAAACACGTGGTGTGGCCTTTGGTACCAGCCCAGTGGCCAAGAACCCTTGGAGAAGCAGCTGAAGGTAGCCTTTGGTGTCTGGAGAAGCCTTGTGTCCCTGGATCCACACTGAAACATTTGGTCTTCATCACGTTGCTCTGTTACTCTTTTGGGGATGCAAATTAACCCAAAGAGAAGCCTTAGTTCCCGTTTGGGATGGGAGAGGGAGACAGTGGAGCTGCCTGGGGAACTGAGCCCAGGCAGGAGTTTGTGATGGATGTTGAGCCTCAGGAACTTCTGACACATTTTGGAGAGCAACTGGCTGTGAGGGCTTGGCAGAAGGAGCTGGGGAGGGTGACTTGCCAGCTGGGATTTGGGGTGGATATGAGGCAGAGCAGAATGGGGATAGCATTCACCTAACCCTGTACACTTGTTTGAATTCCTCAGATGAGGAATTCCAGGATCATGGCTATAATTGAGATGTTATATATGTCCTGTGAGGTGGCTCCCTATGTGTAGGTGATAACTGCTCCTCCTGCCCCTCCCTGTGCTCCAGCATGGGCAGGGGCACAGGGAATTTGCAGTTTATATTGGCATTTGCCCCTTAGCCGCTTATTTATGGTTGCCTGTGAGAAAAGACAAGTGGTTTATGCAACACAGTGTGTATCATGAGGGTTAGATTTTTGACATATTCAAGGAATTTGGAAAGTATAAACTCTCCAGAAGCAAAGAGATTCCTGGCTTTAATGCTTCTCACTGGGCTTGGTGATTTTATTTAGCACTGAGGTTTCCAGCTCCTGCAGGGCTGGGTGGTTTGATAAAGTCTTGGGGGATCCCAGCAGGCAGTGTTTTGTGTCTATCTCTAGAGCATTAGCAAGGTGACAGTGCTGCAAAAAAGTTTGGGAAAAGCACCTTAGTGGAGCCAAAGTGACTCATTCCTGCTAGAAAAGCAGCAAATGTTTTTCTGGTATTTAAATAAAATGCAAAAATACTCATTTCCCAGCCTGATATTGAATTAAAGACTTAAAAGCGAGGGGGAAAAAGCCCCATGTTTAGGCCCTTCTAGAAAAACAGCAGCAGTGCCAAATGATTCATACTGGGTATTTTACAACATGCTTTCAGGGGCAACACAGCATCATGAACAGGAACAGTCCCAGTTTCCTGAGATGAGAGGATTGGATTTCTTCTTGTGAATTGTATGTTCTGTGTTTGCTGACCTAGAGACACTTTATTTGGGACAGTATGTTTGGACAAGAGACTCAAATCACTTGGGAGCTGTGTAAAGGTTTAAAGTTGATCTCCAGGATTTTTCAGACCCTCAGGTTTGGATGGGGGATGAGGTGGAGCAGTGGGTCTTCAGACTTCACATTGCACCTCAGCTGAAATGAGAATTCTTTAATTCCTGCACATCTTTTCCAGTGTTGCTGCTTCTGCTTTACTGGTTACTGTGGTAATAACATTATTAGTATTTCCTTGGACACGTGGCTACTTTGCCATGTCCTCTATGCCACTTCCTACATTAAGTGTTTTATGCTTATTTACCCTCATCTTTAGTATTTTGAAGGTGGTGATTGCTTTGGTAGCTGGATGCAGTTCTTCCAAAAGCAGAATAAGCTCAGTCCTCCCCTCCTTTAAACATTCACAGCATATTTTTGTGTGAATATTAGTGGTTAACAGTCTAGGAGAGAAACTTTCTTGGAAAGGAGTATCTTGAGTTTAGATCAGCCAGCCTTGCCCAGTGATGAAAAGCTGTTCCTGTGCCGGGATCCTCCGCTGGGAGCTCTCTGCCACTGGATTTGCTCCAGCCTGGAGGACCCACTGAGCTGCTGTGAAGCTGCAGTGGTGTTCCTGCAGGAGGAGAGTCAGGCTTTAGGTCTTTAGATTCTGCTTGAAATAAGGAGTTGGTGAATTTGGAAGCTTGTTGTGTTCTGTGCTGTATAAGCCCTGCGGAGATAAGGGAAGTTGAAATACCGGTTGGGGAGGCCCTGGCACAGGTTGCCCAGAGCAGCTGTGGCTGCCCCATCCCTGCAAGTGTCCAAAGCCAGGTTGGACAGGGCTTGGAGCAACCTGGGCTAGTGGAAGGTGTTCCTGCCCATGGCACGAGGTGGGATGAGATGATCTTTAGGTCCCTTCAAACCCAGCCATTGTAAGTTTCTGTGATTCTATGACACCCAGGCATGCTCCTCTTGTGAATATCCATGCTGCGTTTTGGCTGCTAAGGGAACGCTAGAGATCATCTTCCAAGCAGATCTGATTTTCCTTTGCTGCTGTGTAAATCAAGGTCAAGGGGTGCTGATGGCTTTTTGGTGGCCATCTTTTGTCCTGCTCATTCAGGCCATCAGTATGTGGTTAAGTCATCAGGCGACTTGGAATTGGGTATATTTAGGTGTTAAATGGTTTAATAAGCTGAGCTGGCTGCAGCCTGAGTGCTGTGGTAGTGCCCAGAAGGGGAGGGTGGTTTTGGCTCCGTTCTGCTCAGTGACTGGCTTTAGCGTGGTCCAGCTCACCTGAGACACCGAGTTGGCTCCATGACTCCAAGATAGTGGGGAGGACTCCTGCCTCCTTTTAAATCTTTCATTCAGCATTAGTCTGAAAATGGGGATCAGGAAGGCAGGAAATGTGTTATTTCTAGGCAGGCTTCCCATCTTTGTGGACTCATGTGGCTGGATCTGCCTTCCCTGTAGTGTTTGTGCTCTTCTTCCGAGGTTTTTGGAAGGTGAGTGCTAAAAAAGTCCTTGTGGCACTAAGGGAGGAACTGAGATTGGAGTGATCTCTGTGAGGAATTACTGTCCTTTGCTGGCAGGACAGCTCTGTCTCTGTCCTGCAGTTATTGACCTATTGGTAGCTCCTTAAGGTAAGTGCTTTGTGAAACAGGGAGTGCTGTTGTCCCCATCTGAGTGCTGTGGCTTGGCTGTGTCCAGGTCCCTGTGCCTGCCTGGACTATTGTCACTGCCACCCTGCTCTGGGGGCCATCTCAGAGCAGCCTTGACTGTGAGGTGTGAGAGGAACTGGAATGAAGCCACTGAATTTCAGGGACGGGATCCATAATTTGTCACACTTTGCTCCCATGAGCTGTGAATTGGCTCAGTGCCCTGCAAGGGAAGACACTTATCTGGTGGTTTGGTAAACCCAGCGTTTTTCATGGTGGTCCCCAAGTGCCCCCATCACCGACTGTTGGGTCCTTATAGATCATAGAATGGCCTGGGTTTGAAGGGACCTTAAGACTCATCTCACTCCACCCCCTGCCATAGGCAGGGACACCTTCCACTAGCCCAGCTTGCTCTAAGCCCTATCCAACCTGGCCTTGGACACTTGCAGGTATGGGGCAGTCACAGCTGCTCTGGGCAACCTGTGCCAGGGCCTCCCCACCCTCACAGGGAAGGATTTCTTCCCAATATCCCATTTAACCCTGCCTTCTGTCAGTGGGAAGCTATTCCCCCTTGTCCTGGCCCTCCATGGCCTTGTCCAAAGTCCCCCTCCAGCTCTCTTGGAGCCCCTTTTGGCACTGGAAGGGGCTCTGAGGTCTTCCTCCTTCTTCAGGCTGAACAACCTCAACTCTCTCAGCATGAATAGTAATACTATTAATATTTATATCCATACCTAATAGTTTCCTTCTTCATAGCTGTCCCACCTCACTGCTTTCTGAGAAGATTAGTCCTTCCATCAGGTTGGTCATCTGGTTTTCTGCAGTTTATTGTGGCCTCCTTTGAGGTACCAGGGCGTGATACCATCACTAGTGGTAGAGTTTCCTTGGGTGGAACTAGACTGCACTTCAGTAGTCCTCAGCTGTCTAACTTCTTGCATAAGAGACTTTCTTTGAGAGATATTTTTAAAGACATCTCTGATAAAAATACCCCAGGTAGGAGGGAGAACTCTCGGCACACTCACCTTCTCCAGTGTGATGGGGTTACGCCCTTTACTTTATATAGATCAAGAAAATAGGGAATTTGTAATTCTTTAGATAATGGAGGGTTGCTGAATAATGCTGTATAGACTCCTGTTAAACTTGAAGTCTTTTATTACATAAAATGTTATAAAGCCATGTCTGAAGCCTCTGTGGAACAGCCTCTCCCAGAACCTGTCGCTCCCAGCAGTGCTTTTCTCCAAGAGTTAGGGAAAAGTAATGGTTCCTGCTGTTTACCTAGTGTTCCAGGCAGTTCATTCCCAACCTCAGTCCATGTACTCTGGCAGATCATGATGAGTACAGAGAGAGGCATCACCCCTTCCCACGAGGGCAAACAGACCCTAACTGGGGACCTCAGAGTCTTTACTCACTGCCGCAGAAGGCGCGGGAACAGCCACTGGCTCTTTGGCCTAAAAGCCGATTATTTTCCCTCCTTTTGGACTTCAGAAGCTGCTGTGCTGCACTGGATTTGTTCAGTGCGCATGGTAGAAAACTGCTGCTCTTATCCTGTACAGTCCCAGCTGCCCACAGGGGCTCTTATCACTGGTGTGGGTGATGGTGCTGGTGCCAGCCTTGCTCCAGAAATGCTGATGCTTCCCTGGAAAGAGTTGTCTTACCACGAACTACTGAGTTGCTAAACACTGCTGCAGCTTTTTCCCCTGTAAAATTTTAACATAATCTTCCTTTTTGGGGAGGAATGGCTGAATGGAAGTTCATTGGGAAATGAATATTTAATGCTGCCAGAGAAGATTCTTGATTGCGGTGGATCCTGGAGCTGGTAATGAATGTGCACTATCAGGGCTGGGGATTTGGAGTATGAATTTCCCAGGGTCTAATCATCTCATAAGAGTGCTGAGTGTGACTCCTTCCCCAGTAATCTACTTAACCCGGCCATTTACCCCTCCTCTTGCCTTGCCAGGAGAATGAATCTCACAGGTTGTTTGCATGACAAGTAGCCCGGGATTGTCTGGGTCTTGGAGGAAGATGCTGGGAGTTAATTGAAGCAGCTTGAGGTGGTGGTTTCCCATGTTCACTGGCAGGCTGGGTGAGGAGGAGAGCTGGGCTTTTCTGGGCAGCACCATTCCAGGCTGCAACCATGTGTTTTGAGAGCTAAAATGCTGAAAAAAACCCCCCATATTTTGCCTTCCAAAGGATGTTTTCCTCCACCAGAACTCGTCTCGAGGGAAAATTATGTTTGGTAGCTCTAGGATTACTGGATTTGCAGATAGAAACTGCTGTGCTAATGGCAGCTACTGACTGATGACCAAAGCAGCTAAATAGGAGATGTTCTTGGCAGCTGGTCATACTAAAAGTCTCCCCTCAAAGCCATGAAAACTACAGTGAACGATATTTAAATAAAAAAAACTAATCACTACATCCACATCTTCATTTAAAAAGAAGTTAAGGGTGGTCCATCAGAAGTGTTGGCTTTTAAATTTTATTAGGATCCCCTCCCAGCAAACCTTGATTGTGCTACAAACAAAAGGATAAGCATCCCTTTGTCTCTGTTTTTAATTTGCCTCCTAAAGCCAAACGTTGTGAATAAAATTCCTGCTTGGAGATAGGCTCTGTGATACGTGGTCAGCTTGTGCCAGCTTGGATGGGAATAGAGACAGAAGGAGAGGCTGTGTTGGGAGCAAAGGGATGGGAAGCTCTGGATAAACTGTACGGGATTTATTTAAATTACTGTCGTGTTCTGTGGTTTGCTTGAAATCAAACCCTGCCAAGCATCCTACTGCAGTCCCAGTAGTTTGCACCTAATATGCATTTCATTAACCATTTGCAAATGACTTTATTTCTGCTGTAATGCTGCATGTGCAGCCGGGAACTTCTAAAGTGATCGAGGCAGGAGTTGAGGAAACCTTAAAAACAATAATTCTCTTCCCATCACTTTAGAGCCTTTCACGCTCAGCTCTGCCTGGTGACACCACACAGGAGTCTTGGTGTTGGTTTTCCCCTTGGTGGCTGGAGTTGGGATCATCTCAGAGAGCTCCTCAGGGCTGCCACAAAGGTGGATGAAGATGCTGAGGTTCAGCTCTATCTTCTTAACATTGAGCTGACTTGGTTTTTCTGGTTTCCAGCCTATTTTTGGTTTCTCAGAATCAAAGAATGGTTTAGGTTGGAAGAAACCTTAAAGCTCATCCAGTTCCACCCCCTGCCATGGGCAGGGACACTTTCCACTAGACCGGGTTGCTCCAAGCCCTGTCCAACCTGGCCTTGGACACTTGCAGGGATGGGATGGGGTGTTTGTTGCTGCTGTTCTTGTGCTGGACAATTCATAAACCCTCAGTTGAACTCAGACCCCTGTTGGAGTAGCCCCACTTCTGGTCTCCTTGGAAGCAGCTGTTGGACCACAGGTGGGACATCCCCACTGAGTTCTCCAGTCCTGTACCCAGGTTTCAGGTCTCTGGGGCTTTGCCTCCAGTTCCCCCTGGGAATGACAGCATCCATGTGAAGTCTGTCTGACCATGTGCCAGTCTGTCTGCAGGATCAGGGAGTGCCTGCAGAGCCAAGGGGCCTCTCTCCCCTCTGCCCCTCGCCTGGATAACTCCAGCTTTTATGGGGAAAGATAAACATGAGAAATAACTCACCTAAACTCTGTGTAAGCTGGGAGAAAATAAGAATGAAATCCATGTTGCAATTCTAAAAGTGCAGGGAAAGGCATATTTGCTTCCTGACTCAGAAAGACGTAGTTGGCTCAGAAGTGTAATTTTAGCAGAATTGTCTCACTTGGTTTGAGTTAATGTTTTGCAGACAACAGAGTCCTCAAAACAATGTAAAATCTTGGGGATAAACAGGAATCTTCCCAATTCAAAGCTGGAGCCCACGTGGACTCGGTGGAAGCTTTCATAGCCAGTGTTGCAGAGACAGATTTCCCTTCCTTTCCAGCCCATCTTTAGATGTGAGATAAGGAGATGGGGACTGGCAGTGCTTGAAGTGAGCAGAACCTCACAGGATTGGCTGACCCATGACATCCCCAAACCCAGGACACCCGGGAGCAGAGCAGGATCTGGCAGTTGTCTTCCTCAAACTCAATCTCCGTAGCTCTCCCAGCCTTGGAGCAGGGACCTGGGGAAACCCAGGCGTGGAGCCTGATTCCAGCACGCTGCTGAATTCCCAAAGGACACCCAGGAACTCCTCTGCTCTTCATACCCCACCTCGTGTTGGGCACAGCTGTGCTCCCGTGCCGGGTATTGTGGAGGGCTGTGTGCCACGAGCAGAGAACAGTGCAAACCACTGCCTTCATTCTGTCAGCCCAGTGACTGCAACTTTTTTAATTGAGGATTCTTTTAGTTAATTGGGAGTGTTTGGAAACGCCTTGCACCTCAGCAGGGTTCAGTCCTGCGGGGTGCCAAGTGCTTTGTTCCTCCTCCAGCAAAGCACTTCAGCGTGTCTTTAAGAACACTTTGCAGGCTGAAATAAGCTCATTGATTTCAGGGCACTGAAGGATTGAGCCAATACCAAATTTCTTCCAATGATCCCGACTCAAATAGTAACATCCAGGAAAGTGTTCCTTGAATGTTAATGCTACCTTAAATAGCCGCAGCTCAGGCTCCACAACTTGAACCAGCCAGAGAAACAGAACAAAGACTGAAACAGCGTGTTTGGGGGGAGGTTCCTCTGGGGAATAGAGGAAAATTCATGGTTAAAAGTGATTTTTCTCCCTTTTCCCCCTTCTCTTTCCTTCCAGTTCTGTAATAGCAGAGGTTCACTTTAACTGGTCATCTTCAGTGGACTTTTAATAAATTAAGAGTAAACTGAAAGAGTTGGGAAAAGTATAGAATAAGCAAATTCTCCAGAGAGAATTTTGGTGGCAACATGATTAATAAGGAACACTCCTGGTAATACTATCAAAACAGAGCTATTGCAAAAGCATCTGGAGTGTCCTGTGTTTGGGAAGGAGCAGGATTCAGACAAATGATCCAGGGAGATTTATGTGCCTCTTTGCTGTGAGGGTTTCTTCTCCCCCTGGAAGTGTGAGAGGAACAAGCTCTGTAGATTCAACCGTGGGATTGGACTTCAGGAAAAAAAATTATTTAGTAAATCAGGCACCTTCTTTTGGCTCCCAAGTATTTTTATCCTGGTTGTTTGATAACAGACTCCATTCCTTACACAGGCCTTTTTTCCTTAACTTCATATATTTATCCCTTTTTCTCTGTGACAACCCCCACACATATCTAGGAGCTGAAAAAAGGAAATGTTCTCCAACAGGAGAATATGATGCAAAATATAGAATCACACAATGGTTTGGGTTGGAAGGGACCTTAAAGATCATCTCATTCCACCCCCCTGCCATGGGCAGGGACACCTTTCACTAGCCCAGGTTGCTCCAAGCCCCGTCCAACCTGACTTTGGACACTTCCAGGGATGGGGCAGTGAGAAGATGGGTTTTCCAAAACATCCTGCCTTCTGCAGGTTCTCCCAGTGCTATCCTGGTTTTTGCTGTGATGAGCAGAAGTCCCCTGCAGTGTGTGGAGCTGGTGCCTGTGGCAGTGACACAGGGGTGTCACCTGCTCGGCCCTGCTCGTGTCACCCAGGCCGGTTGTTCCCCAGCACTTTGTCCTCAGAGCAATTATTTCTTTATTTCCTTTGAAGACATTAACTGTGCAGCTGCTGTGGCAGCTTGTAGCTGTCATGTGGGGAGGCAAAAGCAGAGACCTGGAGGTAAAAACTTATAAACTTCTCAGGTTTTAGGAAGGTTCTGAGATGAAATGATACTGTGGTTTTTCCCTCCTCCTTTCTCTCTTTCAAACACAAAATGAGAAGGGACCTCTTGTACTGCGCATGCATAAATTGTACAGGTTTGGCTCTGCCTAAGTCAGAAATTAGGAAATAAAAGAAAATCAAATAGCCATCCTGACACATGAGACAATGCAGTCGTCCAAAACCAAAATAGTTTTGTGTAGTACACCAGCATATAGGAGTCAGAGATCTGTGTGTGGGCTTTGAGAGCTGCCTTGCCTTCTTTTTTTGGAGAAGAAACTTCTGTTAACATCTAAACGATGTCAAGAATTCAGCAAGGATTGAATTCCCTACTTCACCGGCATGAAATTTTCGCATTGCTACCGAACTCTTGTTATTTTATCAGCCTCCTGCTCTTCAGACTCCATTTTCCAAAAACTTTTAAAGTGATTATGCAAGTCAAACCTAATTTCTTATCACAGTTCTTGTATTTATTGGCTCAGTTGTTTGCGAGGGATTGTTTCACCCACCCTGTTTCCCTTGGCATTTTTAGGAGGTTCTTAAAGTTGTTAGCAGCTGTAAATGGTATTAATAAGGAGTATTCGGTTGCTGGTTTTTGCAGTTTTGTGTGCTGATTAGGTTGCATTGCCAAAGGTTGAGCAAGTTTCTAAAAGAAGGATTGTTCTCTGAATTGTGAAAACACAATTCTCAACAAAATAGCAGCTGTGTCTGTGTCAAGAATTTTACATGCAGGCTGATAGACCTTTGCAGAAACTGGGGTGAAACACACAGTTTGTCCACAGCGGTATTGACTTTAAAGGCAATGGAGTTTCACCTAAAAGTTTCAAGAGCCAGATGGGAAGATGCCAAGCTTTTTCTCCTTTCCTCACTGTTGTGTTTGCCCACTTCAGTGTTACCTGTTTGGGTTGTCCATGCTGTGCTTCCCAGAGCAGTATGGGGGTTAGTAAATACCTTTCTCGGAGTAGCACGTCCCATTTGTGACAGTGGGCACATCTCCTGGATTGGTTTTGTCCAGGACACTCCAGAGTGTGTGCTCCCTGAACAGTTCCGCATTCTTAAAGGTTTTCAAGGATCAAGTTCTCAAAGCCCTGGGCAACCTGGTCTCAGTCTGGTCTTAGAATCATAAAATATTTCAAGTTGGAAGGGACCCATAAGGACCATTGAGCCCAGCTCCCCAAGCTGATCTTTCTTGGAGCAGTGAGTTGCACAGGAGCCTGCTGTGATCCCTTTCCACACGACGGTTTTATGATTGATGACTCCATTGTCTTCCTTCAGAGCATGTCCTTGTTGTGGTCACCAGACCTTGGAGTTGGAGTACTAGATTCACCCAGATCAAATTCATGGAATGAGTCAGCTGGAAAGAAGTGCAGTTTCCTTATGCAGGCTGTCCTGTTTGAGACCAGCTGCAGGTGGGGAAGGGCTCAGTGGTTTACCCAAGAAAGGGAAGCTGATGCCAAGCAAAGCCTGTTGCTGCCTGTATCCCGTGGAGCAGGGAGTCCATGAGCAGGAGGCAGGTGATGGGACTGTCCAGCCACAACAGCCAAAGTCAGCTTCACTTCCCTCTGGGACTTCAAAAGTAGGGAAATAACCATGTCCCACCTGTATTAGGCTTGTGTTCAGCTAAGTGCTACGGTTTATATTTCATCCTGTTCATGGGGCAGTGGCCTGTGGCTGCTGGGCTGTGTGGAGTGTGTGGAGGGACTCGAGGGCTGGAACAGTGTTAGATGTGACCAGCAGATTTGCTCAGTGAGGTCAGATTTCCCAGCAGAATCCCTAAATGTGGGAAGAAGGAATTGTGCCGGGGCCAGCACCGCTGGGTTGGCTCAGGAGCCGCGTGGTCACCTTGTCCAGCTGAACTTCTAAACAGGCAGACCAGTCCTGGGGAAACTCTCCTATCATCCACTGCTGGAGCTGTGTTACTGTGAGTTACTTCCTTCTGACTCTTGGCTACATGAAGGCTTTGATGTTGAAGGCTGAGGAGGGCTGGGTGCACCCTGGTCTTAGTTCTTGAACACGGTTGCTCAACCGCTGTTACTGGAGAAGCTCCTCGACTCAACCAGGACATCAGTCCTGGCTCGTGCAGTAGCCTCCTTGTGGTGTACCTGGAATTATCTCTTTGAGCTATTCTCCAAGGTCTGCAGCAGCTGGAGAGAGACATAATGAGCGGAGCAGTGGGGAGAACAGTTCAGACTTCAGGCCCGGGGAGACTGGAAAAAACAAAAGGAGTTTTAGATGTGTGTAAGCAGTTCAGACGTGGTATGTCGTTAATCTTCATCTGTGGTTTTTAAAATCCACAACAGCCAGAGTATCCCAGATTTGAAGCCCGTGTTTGTACAAATGTAGTGGATGTGCAGACAATTTTTTCTGAATTTCACCCCACCAAGGTGGGTTTATGTCAAGTGGATTGACTGGAGCAGCACTGCAGAGTGTGGCTCTAACCATCACAACAGCCCTGGTTTATAGGGTCAGCCCAGGGGTTTCATGTTTAAAGTTTTCAGTCATTTAATTCTTGACTGTTTTGTACCCATTCTTAATTTCTAAAAAGGAAAAAAAAAAATCAGTGCTGCTTTCGAGCTGGAGTTTCTCATACTTAAGTCTGTGTAAAGATGATTTATGGTGCTAGTAGGGGCTCCACTGGAAATGCAAGATCTATTATGAAGTGGATTGAACTGCCCATGCTGAAATGTTTATTGCTGTCTTCAAAATAGAATACATCAGGGTTGATGGTGCCTGTCCAGGAAAGAGAGAGAATGGAGTGGGGCTAGTGGGGTATTTTTAGTATTCCAATAAAAGACAAGGCTTTTAAAGGAAATCACTTATTGCCATTTTGCAATCAAGAATGCAAGAGTGTTCCAGGGACTGCAAGAAATATGCATCAAGAATGTCGGAGCCATAAGGAACTAATCATTAAATATTCTCCCGTTTCCACCCCCGGTCCTTGGGCTGAGGAAGCCATTGAGGAGCTTTGCAATTTGTATGTAAATCTCAGCCCTCCTGACCACGCTGGTCAAGCCTCCAAGGGACTGAGGAGCCAGCAGCCCATTTTCAGAAGTTCTTACAATTCCTGTGCAAGCAGGGCACTTTTTAAAATAGGACACACATGGACCAGACTTCAAGAACACTTAATCTGACCTTAAATGACTTGATACGAACACTATATGATCCTTTTTCTGCTGTAACCTTTTCTGCTTGATCAGTGTCTAACTGGTGAAGCTCTTGTGACTTCAGATACATCAGTAAAACTGTGGTTTTGTTGTTGCAGCTCATTCCACTCGTTTGACTGAGCTGTGATTATTTTAATTTCCTTTTTTTTTTTCCACATGTAACTTTAGTTGATGCTTTAAACATTTTGGAAGCGTTTTGGCACTGTAATATACCCATCTAACTAGGGAGGAAGCAATCCCAGCATTTGTTTGAGTGAAAAAACAAAGGATAATACTTTCTCAAGTGATTTAAGAGCCTAATGGGACAATTTAGTGATGTATCTAAGCAGAGCTGGTGGCTGCCTGCTCCCTCTCCCCATGTTCCCACCTTTTTCCTTGTGCTGGCACTGGTGTCCTGGTGAGGCAGTTCAGGGAGCTATAATGGTAGAAAACTGACCCTACCAAAAACAAAGGCTGGGGTGTTGAGCTGATGGCAGATGGACGTGGGCAGATGTCCCCTTCTGCACCAGGCCAGCAGAGCTGGCCTTTCATTTTCCTATTTGTTTTTCCCCATTTGTTTTTACTGGAGAAAGTAGTGGAGGAGCACCAGTTCCCTGCTGAGATCATCTGTCACAGCTTCTGCCTCATCCCAGCTTGCTGCAGGTACCGGTGCCGAGGTGACCCTTTCTTTCAGGAAAGCCCTTTTGAGTTTGCCAGCTGGACTGGGCTGAGCTGCTGAGGGGCTGGGGAGAGAAGCTGAGCTGGAGAAGATCCATGGGTGCACGGATTGAGGAGGAGCACCAGCCACCTGAGCACTGCCCTGTCCCTGGAATTTAACTCCCCTTGGCCCCAGGTTGGTGTCTCCTCACAGCCAGGGCTGGTAAATCTCCAGTAATAAGTCTCTTGACTGACCTGTGGTTTGTGCTGCTGAAGGACCATCTGATGGCTGTAACTCGTGGGTTTTCTTAGGTCATTTTCTCCTTGCCTGGCTGTCCTTCACACCCTGAGCTCTCCCCACCACAGTTCATGAAGCTGTGGTCTGTGACAAATACTTCTGCTGCTCATTCCTCATGGCATGGGGGGATATCTGCTGGGGAGCCTGTAGATGAGGATGTCCCACTTAAACCTGTGCTTTCTCACCCTTTCCTGCTGGTTTTTGCTGAGCTTATTCCAGAACAAAAGGGTTCAGGGGACACCTGTGGCTTGGTTGGGTTCCCTTCAGTGAACCTCATCTGAAAGAAGGGATTTGTAGATCTTCTGTGATCTTGTTTGAGCTGGTTTGTGCCTTTTCTTCTGGGAAACCTGTAGTGCACATTAAGGTTTGTGAAACTTCCACAAGTCCCATTCCAAGTTGTAGCACAGTTGCTCAGAAATGCAGCACATTGCTTGACTTATCCTGTTTCTTGGCATCCCTTGTGTAAAGGAAAGGATGCTCGAGAGTTTGGAGAAGGGAATATTGGAAAGTGTGTATGCTTATTTAATTAAAAACAAAAAAAGGAAAAAAATAGGCCACATGCAAAAAAATCCAGTAACCACGTCTGCTGATGACCTTTGGGATTGGAAACAGTTTGATAATAGTGTGGGGACAAGCAAGGAAAGTCTGTGAAGTCACTCTAGAAGAACAAAAGGAAAAACCATGAGAATGTTTCCAGTTTGGGGCTTGTTGGGAACTGGGTGATCTGCACAGCTCCGGATCTGCTGCCCCAGCTCAGCCCTCAGAACAGGGCAGCAGGCAGAGATGGGTTGGGACTGCCAGTTCTGGGTTGATGTTGGGGGTTTTGGGTGGGGAGTCCCTTGGGTAAGCTGTTGCCTCTTACACCTGCTTTTTGTGCAGTGGTGTGTCCAGGAAATCATCAAGTGTCTTTGCAGAAAGGTGTCATTCAGGGGTGTGTGTGAGGTGCTTTAAAGTTGTTTCAGTAATTCAGTCTCAGAGGTACATGAACCATTTCTCCAGTGTTGTCCTTTCTGATCTACCTTCTGCTATTTAAAGGAGATTCAAATTTAGCTCAAAGTGTTCCCTTTCCCCCAGACTCCTCTGAAGGTTAGAATTTGTGACAGTTTAGTTCTTGCTGTGCTCTTGCCTTGTCTTCAGATCCAAACGTCTTGCCTGTCTCTGAGCTTCACTTCTGGTGGCTCAGAAGGTAGAATTATTTATATTTCTTAATTTCCATAGGAAATCTTTCTGCCTTTGAGCTGCCCTTCCTCTCGTCTGGTTCTCAGGGCAGTGCAAGAGATTAAGGAATTGTTTAATAGATACACAGGCAAATGTGTGGCACCTTATACCTTCTGACCACAGCCAAAGGCAGGAGATGACCTTCACACATTGCAGCTGAGCATCAGAGATGGTGAAACATGGTAGAAAACTCTGACCAAATCCCTGTGAGCTGTTGGTGTGTCGCTTTCTGAAGGAATATGGGATTTCTGGGCAGTTGTGCTTGGAAGCAGTTCAATGCACTGTCTGGCATGAGTTTGTGATTTGAAAAAATAGATTAAAAAAGAAGAAAATTGAAGTATAACAATAATGGATTAAGAGAAACACTTATCTCACTTCCCTTCTTTCAGCCGGGCTGCACATGTGGTTTGGGACCCAAAGTTTGGGATTATTCGATTGCTGAAGTAATAAATGTTTTGCATGTAAACTCGCTCCACGCTGCTTCTGGGGCTGAATCTGACTTTTGTTTTCTGATAGTGGTGGTTTTCATCTCTCTGGGATTTAGCCACACTGTGTTTGCCAACAGGCCCTGCTGTCAGGGATCTGAGGTATCTCCATGCTGTGATCAAAGGCTCATCTGTGTGCCCCAGAGGGAATCGTATCTCCAACCTGATATGACAAAACCCCACAAAAATGCAATTTTTAATGTGTGAAATGATGTTGACTGAGGAGTTAATGTGTATAAACAAAGTCTGTACCTTTCCCTCAGATAAATCATTTCTTCAGGTTAATCTGGCATTGCATAAACAGCTCCAAATGTGGAATAACTCATAGACTAGGAGTTTTTTCATACTACATAGGAATGACCTGGGATTTTTCTTTCTTCCAAATAAGGAATTAATAATGCAATAGTTGTTGTTTCCAATGAGCTCAGCTTTTTTGAGAAGTGCCTTTTTTTTTTTTCCCTCCTCTAGACCCAATGAAACACATGAACATTTGGAGCCTTTAATAACCGTTCGCAGAGCCTGCTCTTGATTTCTTTGAGAACTGCCAATGATTTTGATGTCAGGGTTGAGAGGTACAATTGTAGTGTTAAATTTCTCAAGTCAGACTAGTTGAAAAGGAAGGTCAAAAGCAATAAGATCCAGGTTCCTCTGGGTGGGCAGGGGTGTCAGATAATGTGTGATCCCAGCATTTTACCCGGGCCTGTCACCCAAGAAAATGTTTGGCTGTCACAAAACTAATAAAGAACAAACCTCCAGAGAGATTGTTTCAATGATGCAGGTGTAGCAATCGGGGAGGGGGAGGTATTTACATACAAGCCAGCTTAATAGCATGGGATTTGTGCTAAAGTGGTTCTTAATGCAATACAAATTGAATACCCGGCTCGCTCGGAACGAGGAAAACGTTAGAAGGAAAGAGGTTTTTTATAGCTTTTGGGGGAGAAGGTGTTTGGCTCTTTTTTAGGGAACATAAAGGACAGCAAGATGGATTTCTTGGGGCGCTTGCCATGTGAAACTAGTGCTTTAGGTATGTGTGCTGGCTTCAGAGCCAGCAGCCGTGCTGGTTCTTTGCTGCCTTGAAAATCAGGGTTTTGAGCACATTTGGGCAGGGTTTCTGCCGTATATCTGGCAACACAGACTTAAAATTAACTTACTGAGAAAGCAGATAAAATTTGGGTTTTTTTAAAAACTGTGATATTAAATAGAAGTCCTTGAGGAAAGCTCCCATCCTTCTCCTGCTTCTCTCCTACCCTATAAAACAGCTATTATGTGTTTATAAGTTAGTGCTCCATGTCACTTGTAAAAGAAGACTAGTTCATAAACTTCTGGATAGACAGTACTGTGGGAATATAACTTACTTGGCATAAACCAAGCTGCTTTTTCCAGATAATGTAATGCTCTACCGGGCTCTTTAAAGTCATAACATGCTATTTATTGTTATTTTATAATCTATAAAAGACACCAGTGCTGAACCTTTAGGGTTATTGAGAATAACATTATACACAAATCAGCAAAAAAGCTCAGGAAAACCTCGAGGACAACTCCTGGTTTTCAAAAATATTCCCAAGCAAAGGTGCTGGGTGCGCTCAGGGCTTGTTGCAGGGCTGCTTTCCCTGTGCCTGCTCTCTGCAAACACTGAGAGCCAGTGGACCCAGAGGCACATCCCGTTTTTGGGGTTGGATTTGCCAGCTGCAGGTTAGACGTTGGAATGGACTTGGATATAACCTTTCAGCCTCTGAAGTCAGGGCAGAGGACTTGGCCACACACACACATGCACATGCCTTGGACTTTTTTTTTTAATGGGCTGAAATCAGTGTTTATTTCAATGCCCAGGAACCAGCCAACATGTGGCTGTGTTTGCTTTCTGAATATCCTCAGTATTCAGCAAGAGCACCAAGCCCACAGGTCCATACAGCTCACCCAAAGGACAGCCCCTTCCCAAGGCTTCAGGTTTCCAGCTGAGCTGGATTTGGGGATGGCAGATGGGGATCACATTGGTCACGTCTGTGGCCAAAAAGGAGTTGGTGCTCCCTGTTGGGAGGGGCTGCCCTGCTGCCCCAGCAATCTGCTTCCAGGCTGGGAGAGAAGCTGTGGCTGTGTGCCCTGTGGAGAGGAGACATCACCCCTCAGCATATGCTCCATTTACTTCCCCTATTTATAAAGACCATCCAAGGCTCCGTGAACTAATTATAGCAGCAGGAACTGGAAGAGCTTTCCTTGCTCATGAGTCCACACCTCGGCTCTCACAGACAGACTCCCTCTGCACTTGCTTCCACAGACCCTCCCAATGTGCTTTGGAAGCATTTGGGATGTTCTCCCTAGTGACTGGTTATTTCCAGGGGCAGTCCAAGCCGGGCTGATGCTCAGAGCAGTGGGTGAGCACCTTGCTGTGATATCTTGTGCCATTAGTGGCAGGTTTGGGCTTGAACAGGGTAGTAGAGCGAACCCGATTTCCCACTGGAAGATGCCTCCAAGGCGGATGGACAGATCAGTGTTGCCACTGGAGACCTGTGGAGGCCTGGGTGCATCTCCCTGCTGCTTTCACATCTGTGCCTGAGCTGCCTGGGAGCATGTTGGTGATGGGATGCTGGGCAGCCACATGGAGCACATCAGGCACCCACTCCTTGTGCCAGGACTGGTGGGGACTGAAGAAAAAGAGCTGAAGTGTTGCTGACATCGGTAGTGCCATTAAACAAGGGCCTCCTCTATCTCTGGAATACACCTTGCTGGTGTGTGTTTATAAAAATGAAAGCAGGATCTTATTCTGGAGCAGGGAGATGCCAAGGGGAGGAGGAAGGTGCAGTGTCTCATCCGCAGGGACTGCCCAGGGTGATGTGATGTTGGACACCTTGTGGAGTGCCCTGGCTGATAACACATTAAATCTCAGTGGCCACAGAGCAACTTTAGTGGTAAATCAATAGTCTTATAGAAAGAGACCAGAAATCTTTTGACTCTTATTCAAGAGGGACTTGTCAAAACACGATAGATTTATGACCAAGTTCCTGCCTGCCTGTTCAAAGGCACTTGAACCCCTGCCAGATCCTGAATACGCTCAAATTCCCAGGAGTTACATTCAGTACAATAAGGGGACATTTCACAGTAAATATTGCCTTAGAGCACTGGCACAAGCACCCAGTTGACAAGCAACAGTTTGGCTGATCTGTGTGGGTGCTGCAAGCCTCGTCCCTCCATCGGCAGCTCTGCTTGTGAGCAAACATCCCTGCGAGGCTCCCACCTTCCTTAGCTTAGGGATTAAAGAGGCTCTAAGGAAAACTGTGGATCATTGAGCCTTAGCCCTCCATCCCAGCAGTCAGCATAAGCTGCCTCCATCCCAGCAGTCAGCAGGAGGAATAGGAAAGTCTCGCTGATTAATCACAAACACAAAAGCAGCTGCTGGCTGATGGGAGGGATCCGCTCTTCCCTGAGGAAACCACTTCATCAGAGTTGCTTGTGATTCAGAACAGTTACTGCAGGCAAATAGGCTCGTTTGGGACACACCACCCTGTGCTTCCATGAGGTTACAAACCAGAAGTGTTTGTTACTCTCTGTGCTCTCGCAGGTTTGCAGCACATCCGGGATTTCGGCAGCAGCACCAGCACATGTGCTGTGCCTGTAGCGTGGGCTCCATCCCAGAGGACAGGGGTGCTCCCCAGGGCAGGGATGTGCTGTGTCCAGTTGTACAGGGTGCTCAGTTCAGTGTGGCTCCGAGCCACATCTGGGATGTCTGCAATGGGAAAACAGCAAAGGCTGGGATAGAGAGAGGGAAATAAAATGATTTATTGGACTTGTCATCTCTGTGACTGGTGACTGTCATTGCTGGGGATGGCAGTGCTCCAGGGAGCAGGGTCTAAGTGGGGTGTGAATAAGAAACAACCTAATGAGAACTTACACCCTGGAGTAGGGCCCGACTGGGCAGGCGTGGCTGCTGCCAGGCTGAGTAGGCACAAGGGGACAAGAGTCCTCAGCCAACATGTGTTGACATGATCATTAACCCCCAGGATTCCTCTCCTGGATGCCCAAACCCCTTCAGGTGGATTTGGACCTGGAGGAATTGTTTGCATTTCTATGTGAACCTCAGATTGGAAAGTTGGTTGTAAAGGAGTAAATCAGGAACCCCAAACTAGTGACCCTCAGAGCTCATAAATCCTGGGGAGAGGGAATAGCCTGGGGACTTGGATTGCCCCAGGTGACCCTGGGAAGATGGGGTGTGGTGTGAATCCCCAGATCCTCTGCTCTCAGGGCTGGACAGAGTAGGAGAGACAGACTAAAGAGAGATCTTAACCTAGAGATTAATTACATGTATTTTAACTTTTTCTTTCCATCTTACATCTGAAAATTTGATCTTAACTGTTTCTGGAAAAGTTTTGGTGGCGTCTGAAGTATCAACCTCCCCTGAGCCCAGGGACTGGGGGGTCAGGACTGGGGGGATGAGCAGAGGTGTAGCTGATCTCAGCAGCAGCAGTAACCCCTGGCAGAGCAACATGAGTGCTGGTGCTCCCAGGAATGGTGGGGAGATCCCCATCCTGCCATGCCCTGGAACTCAGTTTGAGCTGTGAACATGCTCTCTGCATTTCTGCTCTGCTCCTCCGAGTTGAATCAGCAGCTGGAACAGCAGCTGGAACACTAAGCCTTTAGCAGAGGGAGCTTGGAGAGTGGCATTTTCTCCAGCCTGCCTTCATTGTTTGCTCTATAATTGCTCATAGATTTCTGTATTCACTTCCCACCTTTCCCTGAGAGATGCAGTTTGGATTTGTATTCCTGTCACTGTTGTGCAAGAATCTTTCCTTTGTTCTTCTCCGACTCCTGTTGACTCTGTTAGTGGCTTTGATTCCTGAACTTCTCTTTGAGGGCTTCTTGTCAAGGGGAATATTTATATTTCACGGGACTTGAGCAAAAAAAAAAAAAAGGCAAAGCAGGCAGGGAATCCAGAGTGCAGAATTCGTGTCAGATCCTATCCATAGCTTTTGTCAGGAAAGCATGTGGAACACCCAGGTTTAAAACCTTCAGATCCTTTTAATCTGCTATTCTTTAGTACAAGGGGGAGAAAAAATGTGTGTAACATCTGGTCTCTATCATGCAAAAGGTGCTTTGAAATTTGTGTGCTGTTGGCAATTTATGTTGTCCTGTTCTCTGTGTGTGGATCACTGGGATCAGATCCGTGGTCACTGAGGGAGGGGCACCAACACAGGCTGGCTCTGCTGCTCACGTGGGATAAGGACTTGACCACTGCTTTGTGGCTCCAGGTTTTTAATACCAGCCTCTTTCCAGGAATAAAATCAAGATTATTTCCTTTTGCTGTCCTGCTCTTACTGCCCCGAAGGCCCCCTGAAATTTCGGGTTCATTTGGCACTGCCCACTAGAAACACTTTTATTAGTCCCCCACCTTCCCTTCTTCCTGCTGGGGAATAATTCAGGGTTTATGTGCAGTTTTTCTTGGGAGTTGTCAAAGAATAATTACATCCCATTAACTCCACTTTGTAAAGGTAAAATGGCCAGTCTTCGCGAACGAAGATCTGGGAAAGGTGTTTTTACCTTTCAAGCCTGCGCAATGGATTTTTTAGG
>JAWWLV010000046.1:10933979-11031766 GCA_035041135.1 Platyrinchus mystaceus
CAAGCAGGCTTGGACAATGGCAGTGAGGTCCTCAGGACGTAGGTTTGTTTAGAGTGACCTTCTCTTAGATGGATGGCTAATTCACACCTATAGAGTATTTTCCAAGCAACTGATCTCAGTTGTCTCTTAATTGCTCAAGTCCATAAACTCTGTTACACTGAAACTGTGCGAAGGATTTGCACCCTCTAAAACTTTTCCCTCCAGTGCAAACCATAACAGAGAACTGGAATGTGGCAGCTTTATCAGATCTTATTTCTTCCCCGTTTAAACAAATTATTTGCTTCTGGCTCTTTTGAAAACTGCAAAATGTATGTTAAGGTGTATAAAACATGAGACTAGAAAGATAGTAAAAGGCTGAGAAAGCTGAGGCTGTTCATTCTGGAGAAGAGAAGGCTCTGGGGAGACCTCAAAGCCCCTTCCAGTGCCTGAAGGGGCTCCAAGAGAGCTGGAGAGGGATGTGGGACAAGGGCTCAGAGGGACAGGACTTTAAAGTGAAGGAGGGCAGATTTAGATGAGATATAGGGAAGAAATTATTCCTGTGAGGGTGGTTAGGCCCTGGCACAGGTTGCCCAGAGAAGCTGTGGCTGCCCCATCCCTGGAAGTGTCCAAGGCCAGGTTGGACAGGGCTTGGAGCAAGCTGGGCTAGTGGAAGGTGTCCCTGCCCATGGCAGGGGGTGGAATTGGATGATGTTGAAGGTCTCTCCCAACCAAAACCATTCTGTGATTCAGTAGATGGTGATGCCAATAATCAGTTTAATAAGCAGTTCCTTCCAGGTGTCCTCTAAACAGAACCACCCCAAACCATCCTGCCCACAGGATGCAGTGCCAAGTCCTGCCACATCCTTGGGCGTCCCAAGTGGAGCACATGGACTTGCTGCCTTCTCTGCCAACAGCAGTTCCTACAAGGAAAAGGCTCAATATCCGAGACCTGCTGGAGCCAGTGCAGGGAAGCGCAGCTCAAGCTCAGATAACAAATGGTTTCAACTGAGCATAAAAGAAAAAAAAATACTGTTGGTGGCAACTCTTATTTCCCTGGAAAAAAAAAATCCTGGACCCCTGGCAGAGAAACAGTTTCTGCACAGAAAACATGACACTATTTACAAAAAGCAATGTCTAATATCCTTTTCCAGCTTGGAAAGAGGGGTTTATTTTAATACATCCTTTTTTAATTGCCATGAGCTGGACTTGTAAATATTGCAAGTGGTTGAGTAATAGTCATGTGTGAGCAGACCAAAGGAAGGGACAGGTTTTCCGCTCTTGGAACCATTCCCACAGCTAGGACAGGGAGACAGCACGGAGCAGATACTAAACACAAATAAAAGCCTCCTAATTAAAAGATCATTTAAGCCCAGGGGACAGCCCTGTGTGTGTGATGCCAGTGCCCATCACAGTGGTCTAGCCAGGCAAGGAGTTTGTGTGTTGGGGGTGGTTTGGTAGATGGGGGGACTGGAGGGATCCAGGCCATTCTCACTGAAACATTTCTTCCTTTCCTCTAAAAAAGAAAATAGAAAGGGGAGAGGTCACCTAAGAAAGGAGGAGCAAAGGAGAAGGGAGGTGATTCTGCCCCTCTGCCCCCTCAGGTGAGACCCCATCTGCAGAGCTGCCTCCAGCCCTGGGGAACAGCACAGGAAGGACATGGAGCTGCTGGAGAGAGTACATAGGAGGCTCTGTTTCCTACCATCTCATGCTGTCCAGGAATGATTTATCCAATGCTCACGTTTCCTAAGTGCTGATTTGCAGAAGGAAATAAGCCATTTCTGTCAGACTTCATGTGTATTATGAAGATCTGTGAGTTGCCAGCCCTGGTCCTTACCTGCTGTGGTGGAGTGTCTGCTTTCACAGCTCCCAGCTGGCTCTTGGCACTCCTGTCCCAAGATGGTCAGAGGGATGGAGCAGCTCTGCTGAGAGGAAAGGCTGGGAGAGTTGGGATTGTTCAGTCTGGAGAAGAGAAGCTTTGGGGTGACTTAATTGTGACCTTCCAGGACCTGAAGGAGCGACAGGAAAGGTGGAGAGAGACTGTTTACAAGGGCCTGGAGTGACAGGACAAGGGGGAATGGCTTCCCACTGACAGAAAGTAGATTTAGATTGGGTATTAGAAAGAAATCCTTCCCTGTGAGGGTGGGGAGGCCCTGGCACGGGTTGCCCAGAGAAGCTGTGGCTTCCCCAGCCCTGGAAGTGTCCAAGGCCAGGTTGGATGGGGCTTGGAGCAGCCTAGGCTAGTGGAAGGCGTTCCTGCCCATGGCAGGGATGGAATGAGATGGTCTTTGAGGTCCCTTCCAACCCAAGCCCCTCTGTGAGTCTATCAATTAGTTTCCTCTACCAGGTTCCCTCAGCCGTGTCCCCTTATCACTGTCGTTCAGTTGTGAGGGAGAGACAATCTGCTGTGCTGGGTTTCTGGATCAGTCTTTAAAACAATCCATAACTCATGTTTTTTAACACTGTCCTTCAGAGCAGCTGGTATGCCTGAACTGAGAAGTAGTTGTGAAGTTTTGTAAGATCGCATTCATTAAAGTCTGATGGGTTTTGGGGCAGGGTGGGGCACAGGGACCCACAAACTGCACAGTGGGGCAGAGCAACTGTTGGACTCTCTCCAGTGCTGGATGATCCACATTTTCCCAAGTCAGGCACATGCCTGAAAGCCTGCTTTTTAACTCTGCACAGAGTTTTGTCTGAAAGCAGGAGAAGTTTGTGTTGGAAACAATTTCCTGATGCAATTTGGATTTCCTTCCGAATAATCCTTTGCCCCAGTGGGATGGTACAGAGGGATTCTAGAAAAGCTTAGCTGGGCCTCACCATGAGTTAAACACATCCCTTAGTCTTTGAATGGCAGATGTTCAGGTAGGAAAATACCCTGCGGGAACTGTTAGAAAATATTTGAAGGGTCAGGAGGAGAAAGACCCTCTCTGCCAATGTGGGGGTTGAGTCCATGTCTCTGTCCCTGTTGCCGGTGTGCAGGGATCTGGGAGGGGTGAGCAGAGGGAATCAGTCTCAGCTGGGAGGAGGAGCAGGACTCAGAGGGAGAATTTAATTGCAGGAAACCATTTGTAAATGCTGAAGGCACAACCTTAATGTTGTTCCATCTCTTGCAGGAATGCTGGTGGTGATCGTGCTGCTGCTCATCGCCATCGTCGTGGTCGCTCTCTGGCCAATTAACTAACACCGATCCAGGGCTGGTGGGAGCAGCTTCTCCACACCGAGCACAAGGACTCCAGAGAACAGACTGACTGTGTGCAGAGACCTTCTGTGTTGGAAATAAACTCAGCAGTACCAGACTGAAGCCATGTCCGCCAGACATCCGCTCTCTTTCGGTGCGCAGCTGAGGAGAGCTGTGTGATTTGGAGGATTTCAACGGGAAAATGGCTCTCTTCCCATCTTCCTCTGGCACTCAGCGGCAGCTGTACAGTAGATACATCTCTCCTGCATCTGTGTCTGAAGATGTGCTGGTGCCACCTGCCCACCTGCCACCACTTCTGCTGAGCTCAGTCGTCCCAAGGGTTTAAAATACTGAAATCCAGGAGTGGTTTGGAGTACAGCGACATTCCTCTGCTTCCTGATGCCTTCCTTCAGAATGAAAATGCTTAATGTTTTTCAAGGAATAGTCTTGGGGAATGTCTGCACCTGGTTTCTCACAGGGTGGGATGTGAGAGCCCACAGAGCCCCTTGGGAGGGGCAGGACCCCCATGGGCTGCACGGAATCGCTGGTGAGTCAGATCAGAGTTACTGGGGAGTTACTGATCTCCACAGAGAGAAATGTGAACAGCAGCAGGACTCACACTAGGCATGTGAGGGCGGAGAGCATTGCCCTGGTGTCCTCCCCACAGGCTCTGCCCGGCTGACCCCTGAGATGTACTCTGAGATGTACCATCATTAACGTCCTGATCTTGGTGATTGAGCTCTGCCTCTTCCTTTATAACTTCTCACATGCTGTTAAAACTGAGAGGAGGCGTCAACTGTCTCAAAACTAATGAAAAAGAAGTACTGAAAAAGAATGTTTGCTTCTGGCCAAGAAAATAATTATTTTGTTACATGTGTCAGTTTGATTTCAGCATTAATAGAGCAAGCAATAAATACTGAATAAAAGCCGATCCATTTATGTACAATTTATCTGCCTGGGGTTTTATTGTTTCCTACCATCTCGTGCTGTCCATGAATGATTTATCCAACACTTACATTTCCTAAGTGCTGATTTCCAGAAGGAAATAAGCCATTTCTGTCAGACTTCATGTGTATTTATGAAGATCTGTGAGAGTTGCCAGCCCTGGGCTGGTCCTTACCTGCTGTGGTGGAGTGTCTGCTTTCACAGCTCCCAGCTGGCTCTTGGCACTCCTGTCACACCCTGGCACTCCTGGCACACCCTGCTTTCCACCCACACAGCTGGGGTGGGGGCATGTCTAGCACTGCTCTGGGAGGAGGAAGACCAAGGTGTCCGGGTGCTGTGACCCCTGTTGAAGGACATGAAGCCATTTTGCTCTTCTGGGTTCAGTTTCCCCATCTTAATTGGGGCTTGGGCACAGGCCCCTTCATTAAGGGCTTGATGACCTTCAGTTGTCTCCTTGCAGAGCACAGATGTTGGCTGGAGCTGAGGCTTTGACTCCATCACTGCAGGATCTGAGCTGGGAATGGCAGAGGTGGCTGTGATGGGAGAAGATGGAGTTTTACAGGAAGCAGAGGCAGAGAGCTGTTGAGTACCCCATGGAATACAGAACATCATAAAATGGTTTGGATTGGAAGGAACCTTAAAGACCACCTTAAAGACCATGGGCAGGGACACCTTCCACTAGCCCAGTTTGCTCCAAGCCCCCTCCAGCCTGGCCTTGGACACTTCCAGGGATGGGGCAGCCACAGCTTCTCTCAATACCTGTCATTGATAGTATCATGTCCTACAATCGTAGGAAATGTGCCCTGGAGCTGGAGAGCAGCATTTCCTTGTCCTTATGCTCCTGGGAAGGGCACAGGGTAGGTGGAGAGAGGAGCTTGGTGGAGAAAAAGACCAGTAGATGCAGCTGTGCCTCGTGGCTTGGGCAGCAGCTTCAAACAGGGCTGTGTTGATGCCCAGCCCATGCTCAGTGCTTGGCACCAAAGGTCAGAGCTGGAGGAGAGACCAGCTCCACAAGAGCCTTTAAAAATCCAATCCCGGTTGTGCCTGCTTGCTTTTCCTTAGAGATGCTTTCTCTTACAGCCTTCAGAGGAGGGGAAGGGAAAAAAAAAGTTAGTTTAATGTTCTTGTGGTTTTCGAGAGGACGCGGCAGGGGTTCGATTAGTTTATTGCTTGATGTCAGATTAGAAACTGAGCTTTAAGCAAGGCTGCTCCAGCTGGAAACGAGTAACAGGCGGCTTTGGAGACATGTTCCAAATTTGTACATTCCTGCAGCTCTGCAGAGGGACTGACACTGGAAATGCTCCTGGAGTTGTTCCTCAGCAGCAGCCTGTGCCCCAGCCCTGAGTGGGATTTCACTCACGGCTCCAGAACAGCCCAGTGGATCTTCAGCAACAGCAGCAGAACAACACGTGTTTTATTGAGATGAGATCACAGGCTTGGGCTTCTAATTAAAACTGTCATTTACAGGGGGAATTAAGGTTTTGTTTGAATTCCCAGGACATGCAGGATGGACGTGTAACTCATCCTGATCTACGTTACATTGTGACTTTGTTCTGGTCGAGCCTTTAAAAAGGCGGTTTCTGACCCACTGGGTCCTCAGACACATTTTTCCTGTTGGGTGGAAACACAAGGATTTGCTCTCCGAGATGTTGAACAAAGGGGTTCTGAGACTTGCCCTTTAGGTAACATTTAATGTGTTGTGTGGGTGAGGAATTTTATTAAAAAGCAGTGGATTTGGCAGCGTTCTGCTGCGAGGAGGAAAGCTGTGCTGTCTCCCTGCCCCGCTAAAGAAAAAGGAAGGTTAAAATATGAGAGCCGCTGGTTTTTGGCTCTGAGCAGCAGGGCTGGAGAAGCCAACCTGCAGTGGCTTCTCCAAGCAAAGGTCTTCCTGGAATGTGCCCAGAGAGACACATTCCCTTTGCCTTCTCTTCCACTCCTCCATTTCTCTCTTGGATGACATGCTCAGGACTTTAGTCGCTCCAGTTGTTATTTTATCAAAAATACAAGTGCTGGGGGAAGGTCTGGTACATGCTACATGCACTTGGATGTCACAGTGCCCTGAGTAAAACATCCCCAGCTCCTACATGAGGACAGAGATGACCCTGGGAGGCTGGTGGGCATTTTCACATGCTCTCATTTCTGGTGTGAGCTTGGTGCTGAGCTCAGTGCAGGGATGGCTGGTCTCCTATGCTGCCTGGTGGGGCCAGCCTGGGAGAACCGCTCCGGGTCTAGCCCTCAGTGGGAAGAGGCTCAACCCCCTCTTTCCAGAGCCACCGTGTCACCTTTGGACAACTGGTCACCTGCCTGGAGCCGGAGCAATGTGGGAAACCCATTTGCTGCTCAGCAGAGCCGCAGGCGACGGCCCCAGAGCAGAGGGGGTGTCATTTGTGGCCCATTTGTGCAATAAAGCTCTGAGATTTCTGACCTCCGAGATGTTTTCGGATTCATAAATTACCAGTGACGCTGAGGGCAGGGTCAGGGGTCTGACCCCTCAGCAGTTTGCAGGACCTTTTGCCTGTATTTTTCTCCCTGGAAGTGTTTTGCTGCCTCAGTTCCCCCTCCTCCAGCTTTCCATCCTGTGGGTGCCACCAGCCCTGGCCTGGGCTCGGGTGCAGTAGCAGCACTGGCCCCACTGATGCCCCGTGGGTGATGGGTGGTGGAGCTGATACAGAGGATGGGCAGGAAGGGACAGTGCTGGTGAGCAGCCTGTGCATGGGACAGAAATAGGTCTGGAGAGGGGGTTGGCAGCTCCCCTAAGCCCAGACTCTGGCTCTCCCCTGTCCCCTCGCCTGTCCCCCAACTCTCTGTGGGGTCCCACGGGTCTTGGCAGGTCCTGGCTCAGTGTCCTCTGGCAGCATAGGTGCTGGGAGGGGCCCCCCATCCCACCTCCCGCCCCCCCATGGTGACCCCACTGTCCCCAAGGGCGGGGAGCAGTGCCAGGGAGATATTTGGGGGATGTGGCTGGGACTGATGGTCAAAAATAGCTGTGGCACCTCAACCCTGCCAAGGGGACATTGGCAGACCTAGGGAGGCAGAGGGGACACCGTCACTTCCCTGTCCCTTGCCAGCCTGGGGGGTGAGAGGAAGCAGAGATCCATGGAGATTTTTACAGTTTACAAGAGTTTATTCAACTGGTTTCTGACTTTAGTTCTACCGAGTGGGTGCTGAACAGTTACAAGCTCCTTCAGGTAAATTACAGCCAATCTAACAAACAAACAAACAAAGGGGGAGGGGGAATAAAAACAAAAGAAAAAATAAAAAGAAACAACTGGGAAAAACAATAACAAAATCCACAACTTTTTCACATGTCATTAAATATATTCATATATAATAACCATAATATATTAGTATGCATTGTAAAGAAACATCGCCCAAAGCAGTCTGCCATGGTCATAACTAAACAACATTTACAGTTCAAGATATTAACAGAAATAATAAAAAAAAAATGATTCAAACAAAAACAATTGAACCCCAAAACAACACAGGTTTTGTGAGGGGATGAGGGGGGTGTGCGGGGAGAGGGCACAGACATGACGAGATGAACAGAAACGAGACGAAGAGACTTTTGTCAGGTGCTACCGTCAGTGATGATTGTTTTGGCATTTCAGCTGCTCTCCAAAGCCCTGCTGGAGGCACCACAGCCCCTTCCCTGGTCACCCCCTCTACCACCTGGGCCCCCCATCCTGTCCCCAGGGCCGTGGGGGGTGCCCGGGTTCTTTGCTGGTCGTACTGTGGTTGGTTCCCCAGAGAGCTGCACCCCCGGCCATCCAGGGGGTGTTTAGGGGGGACATCTTGTCCCTCTTTGGGTGACTGGACAGAGATGTCCCCCTTGGAGATGTCCTGGAGCAGGGGGTGGCTGCAGGGAAGTGCTGCATCCCTGGACACCCCCAAAATGGGTTTGGGGGAGGCTGTGTACCACTTCTACCAGCAGCTCCTGCAGGTCAAGGTTACTGGGAGCGCATGAAGGGCACTGGGGGACCGTGCATGGAGCGAAGGGGTTTCCCTAGTCTGCTTGGAAATGCAAAACTCCAACAGGTATGATGGGACTGGGTCCTGGTGGGATAGGGATGGGGACTTCACTTCTGTGGGAGCTGAGCTGTTTCATGTCTTGTGCAAACTCCTTCAGATTTCCCAGGTTGTGTCGGTGCCTGGAGGGGTCTGGCCATGGCATGGAGTGGGTGGTGGTTCTTCTGCAGCCTCTGAGACCAGTGGGACTGGGGAAGGGGCTGGGCTGTGTCCCTGGGTGGGTTTGGGGGTGTCAAGGATGTGCTGGGGAGGGCGGCTGTGCTTGACAAGGTTGGAAAACAGGAGTGAGCATTGCATGTCCAGGTGTGCTCAGTGGGCAGTTCCCAAGTCCTCATGTCCCCTGGCCTTGCCTTCCTGCACTCCAAGTGAACTGCCTTTGAGTTGGATCCCGTTGGTTTTAGGCCATTTGAAGGTCTCCTGTGGTTCAGGCCATCCCAACTAACCAAGGACATGCTGTCTCCAGCTGGTGGGGTGTTCCTGGCATCAGCTGACATTGGCTGCAGGAGAGCATCCAACCCCCATTTTGGGGCTTTAAGTCTCCATTTAGACACTTGAGGTCAGATTGTATCCCTCAAAACTTGGTGGCTTGGGTTACCTGGGTTGCAAAACCGTCACCTCTCCTTGAGCTCTGAGATGAGAAAAACCCAATCCACTCTGGGAAAGGGGAGCAAACACAGACTTGAGGGGGATTTGCTTGTTGTCCAGGGTGGGATTTTTCTCCTAATACCCAGACTAATTTTGGAGGGCCTTGTGGTGCCAGGGGGAGGCTGAGCAGAGCTTGCTCCCTCCGGGTGGTGTCTCCAGCAGCCCAGTGCTGGCTGGAGCTTCCCTGGGAGCCTCCACTTTGCACATATTTACATGGCTGCCTCGCTTTATGGTGGTTTATGTCATTATATAAATATTGTCAACTGCTATAAAACAAGGCAAAACCACTGGAAAATGTCATAAAATAGATGTTTCCAAGTTTCCTAAAAGGAAAAATATCAGGGAGGTTTTGCTTTTCATAGCGACTAATGTTTGCTTCTCCTCCAGGTACCCATCCCGCCCTCCCTGCCTTTCCTGTCTCCCTGGATGAGGTGAACTTGGATATCCCCATTCCTCACGGGCTGGTGTGGCAGGGGAGCAGCCTGGCATGGGGGTGCAGTGCCTGGGTGACAGCTCAACAGACAGCCCTGCCCTCAGGATGCAGGCTGGAGGTGAGGCAGCCGCTACCTTGCTTAGTGTGTTTGTGATTTGGAATTGGGAAATTTGAATTTGGCGTTTTCACCCCCAGCAGGAGGAGGAGAACAGTTTGGAGAACTCCAGGTGGGTCACACCTTGTTCATCCAGTCCCTCCCCTCGGGCAGGTCTCTGCCCTGCATGGGCTCTGCCTCAGCCAAGCCTTAGAGCTCTACACTGGCCCCACGGGGACAGTCCCTGGCACTTGCTGACCCACCTCCTTTGTCTCCAAGGAGGTGGCCACGTTATGCAGGGATGCCAGGGAGCTACAGCTCCAGAGGCAGTGAGTGAGTTTGGGAGTGAAACCAGTGGCCAGCCAGGACCTGGGTGTCATCTGCCACAGACTTTCTGTCATCTGAGGGTTCATGGTCTGCTGACAGCACCAGAGAGGACCGAGCCCATGAAGGAAATCTCAGGGGTGGCCACAGTAGGGACTCAGGGATCTTCTGGAGCACTTCTGGGGACTGAATGCCAATTTTTAGCCAAGTCTGGGTGTTTTCTTGGGGAAGCTAGTTATTAACTCCTTGACTGTGAATCAGTGGCTGGGAGGGCTCATGTTCCTTCAGCGTGGTGGGGACAGCACTCCTCAGGGCGTGGGGGCTGGAGCGAGGAGTCACTCCCCGAGTTATGCACATGGGGAATTTGCCCACCAACAAGGTCCCCTCTTGGCTGTGCCTAAACTGGGCTCAGAGCATCATCACAGCTGGAGACCTCGGCCTCCCCAGGGACCACACAGCAGGTGGTGGTTACGGCTCTGGGGTACCAAAGTCTTCAGATAACCTGTCAGTCGATCTCGGATCTGTCCTCGGCGAAAAGTCTCTGTTTAGTTTCCTCTATAATAACTGTCTTGGTCAACCTAAGCTGCAAATACATATTTTGGGGACGGGGAGTTAATTTCCAGAGTTGCTGTTGATTAGTTTCTTAGAGGTTTGATGTTCCCATGCCCTGCTTTGGAAGCAGCAGATGTTAGCAGCCGGAAGGCAGTTTGGTGTGTCTGAGTTCTTCGGCAATGGGGAGGCAGGAAGAAGCCTGGGGGGGGGCACTGGGTGCCGCACCCACACTCCTCTTGGTTTGTGTCCATGTGCATGGTTGTTTTTGTTGGGTTTAGTTTCATTTTCCCCCGGAATACGAGGTGCAACCCCGACAGCCCCACGGCCGTGATCCCCCTCCCGTCCCCCCAGCCCGCCCCGGCGGCGCATCCCCGTCGCCGGTCCCTGCCCGCCCCAGCTCTACACAAAGCAGCATGCACAGTCAGTCTCTCCCTCCCACGCCCTCGGTGGCCTTCTCCTCCTTTTAGGCTTTCTTACATTTCCCCTTCTTCTCCCGCTGCTGGAACTTCCTGAGCCGCCGGGCCCACGTGTCCCGCCACTGGATCACCAGGCTGGTTTTGTCCGCAATGATGCCGCTCTGGTCGGGAGAGTCCTCGTTGTTGCCCAGCAGCAAATACTTCTTCATGGGCTTGATTTTGGGGCACTTGCACGCTATGTCCTTGGAGTGGATCCACAGGGTCTGGTCTCCGCGCCGTATCCGGTTGCTCCCTTGTTTGTAGACGGAGATGATGTTGACCGTGAACTTCCACCAGTCGGCATTTTTTTCCGCTTTCAGGATGTGGATCTGGACAGCTGGAAAAAAAACAACACACGAGGCAAGAGGGGAAAAGATGTTACCGTTTGAGCTGGTGAGAAGAAAATTAATTTCAAGTCTTGCCTAAGGGTCTGTGTGAGGAAGAGGGGTTTTGCCTCTGGAGCCCAGGCTGGGGGTGGCAGCAGACAAGGGTGGTGGGTGCCCCAAAACTGACCCTGTCCCCAGGCCACCAACCATGAGCAAGAGCAGCCAGTTCTGGCATCTGAGGGTCTCAGCAAAAGTTCTAAGACCACCACAGACTTGGGAAATGCTCTCCAGCTCTGCTGCCACACACAGCCCTTCATCCCCAGAGAGAATGGATGTGGTGACCCAAGGCCCATGGGGGCTGCAGGAGTGGCTGTATCAGCAATAACCATGGCACTCCTTGAGCTGGGATCCCTGGGAATGACACAGGGCTACCCAGAGCAGTGGAGGGGAGCAGGGTGCTCATCCTCCTGTTTGTGTCCTAGGGAGGACTAACATCTCCCAGGATGTGGCTGGAAAACAAGCACAGACAGAGCAGTTCCCAGAGCTGTTGGTGCAGCAACATCTGCCCCAGCACCTGTGAACTCTTAAAGTGATCAGAAAATCTTCCAAAACCTGCTGGATTTGTGTACACTGGACCTGTCTTTTCCCTTGAAGCCACAGGCAGAGAGAATTACCAAACCCTGGGACAGCTGGTGCCTCCAGCCTCGGGGTGGCCTGAGCACAGGACACAGCCTCACAGCATGAGGTGTTGTAGGGGGCAGGGCAGGGAACTGCCTGTTCCCAAAGAGTGCCAAAGCCCCAGACTGTGTCCTAGGACCTGGGATGAATATTCTTCCCAATCCACATGTCCAGAGATCAGCTCATACTTCAGACAGAGGATATGTTACTGCAGGGACCCTCCAGCCCCTCTGCTCTCCCTATCTCACTTGGTGCTTCTGCACCAGGACTCCCAGGTTTTAAGAGCAGATGAGCCCCAATCTGGAGCAAAACACTGAGACTGGTCCTTATATCCAAGCACTGGGAATCTGGAGGTAGGAAAGACCTGTGTGGGGCTCCAGCACATCTGCTCAGGGGCAGTGCAAGGAGGGAGCTCCTCATGAGCCCCCAGCCTTGGAGCAGGACACTGAGAGGTTCAGACCTATGGATGGACTTGTGTCAGATGTTTCCAGGACATGTTCCTCAGTCAGAGTTGTCCATGTCTTGCTGTGGAAGAAGCCATTGCTGGTAAAAGCACAGAAGAAGGACTGAGGATGGGGCTCAGTGATCATAAGAAGAGGTCAGTGGCAGTGTCCAACTTTACTTCTGGCTCTGGCAGTCACTGGAGCATCTCTGCAGGTGCTGAATAGCAGCACTGGGCTTCGAGGGGATCCCTTGGTGTGCAGCAGCCTGGCAGAGAACTGGGAGATCACAAACTCCCAAAGCAAGACTGACATAGGAGCACAACTGTGATCCATAAGCAAGATGATGATGTTTTCCAAGGCTGTGGCTGATGCTGTGTAACCTCTGTTGCCATATGGGCTGAGAAAGCCTGGTGAGGGCTCAGCCCTCCAGCACTGCACCTCTTGCCAGACTTCTGCCAGCCTTCCTTCTCCTCTTCCTCCTCCTCAATGGACACCCCACCCATGCTGAATCACATCCATGTCTCCTGGAGCTGCTGCTGTGCCCTCCTCAGGTGACATCCTTGGGTTTAAACCTGACTTGGGTTTAAACCAAAGGGAAGGAAAGAGTCCCACGTGGGAAGGGAGCGTTTGGCCCCACAGCAGGGTGAGGAGATGCAAGCCTAGAGGCAGCTCCTGCTGCTCCAGTGGGCTTCCTCCTGACAGCAGTTCCTCACAGTGCAGGGGTGGCAGAAAAGGATGGGAGCTGCAATCAGCTGGGATCGCATCTTCCAGGGAGTCTGAACACACTCCTCCTCACTAAAACTCAGCTTCCAGGAAAATATCCTCACCAGGCAGTGACTACCAAGCCCTCCTAGGGTTGCTGACTGTTGCTGACTGTCCCCACCAGCAGAGACAGAGGGAAAATCCTGGGTGGTGACGACAGCCCTGGCTGGTAGAGCAGGCAGGGGCTCCGTGCAGGCTGGTGCAGCCCAACTATAAAGTGCTTTTTGACTAAATCTTTGAGCTTTTCCCTTTTTCACACTCTTCCCTCATGCCCTGGGAGTTACAACCCCCTGCCCATCCACCTGCCTGTCTCAGCTGTCTGGCCAGGCCCAAGCAGGGCCAATCCTGCTTCTATAAATTAACAGCAGGATAAGAAACCCCTCAAAAAACCAGGCAAAACTCTCTCATTGCCTTTTAACAACCCAGTTTCCCCTCACTGGGTTAGAGATGGAGGAGAATCACCCCCTCTATAAAAACACACCGTGCCAACTGATCCCAGGCTCTGGGAGGAAGCAGAGCTCTGCAGCCCCAGCACGGCTTTTTAACACGTTACAAAATATATGGAGTACTTTTTTTTAAAGCATGTCATGGAGGCCAGATGCTTTCATTAAAAAAAAAAAAAAAACAAAAAACAAAAAAAAAAACGCAAAAAAAAACAACCCTAAGCTCTGACCGTGTATTTCCCCATCTGGTGTGAAGGTAACAAAATGTGAAGATTAGCCAATTTTTATTTTTTGGAAACAAATCTTAAACCAAAAAAGATTTTTCCAAAAATCTTAAACCTTTGACCTGCCTTGGGTCCACACTGACAAAATGGAGAAAATGAATGAAAAGGAACCGGAGAGAGGTGGTTACAGGAAACTCCACTCTAAAACACACAGTCTGTATTTTTTTTGATGTCAAGGCCCCTGTCTCCTATTTTTTTCCCCTTTTATTAATGAAGTGGAAGGAGTGAAAGCTTTGAGGAAGGTTTGGCTGGCGTGGCTGCAGCTGCCTCCCCTGACAGCCCATTTTCTGCCCATAACTTCACATCCAGGACAGGCAGTTCCCCCTGAGCCTGGTTTTGGTGTTCAGGTTCAGCAGTGCCTTGCCTGGGTGTTTCAGTGGTGCAGTGGGACCAGCTTCTCCAGCACATCCCAAAGGACACAAGACATGCAGAGATACAGAAAGGTGCCAGGAGGATATTTTGAAGCACCTAAGCTGGCTCTCCTGAGTGAATCCCCAGGGATTTAGACGCTCATTTCTCATGCAAGAGAAGGTTTCAGCCCCTCCATGATTTGGAGGTGGCTCAGCTGTGCCTCCCCCCACTCCCCATAGCTGGTTTTGGTGCTTGGTGTTGTCCTTCACCTGCCATTTCCCAGGGCAAAGCTTGGCTTTGTCTGTGCTGTGGTGAACTGCTCTCACTTTGGTCTCCCACTGAACCCCTATACCAAGACTGTCCCTGTCACCACATCCCTGGAAAAAGATCCCTGAAAGCATCCATGGAGCAGCCAGATGAAAGGATGTAATAGGGGATGATGGTTATTCACCAGTGGGGAGATGGTGCTCCCCTGGCCGTGATCCCCTGGGACTGGGTGGTGACCTGGAACAGGAGCACAGAGTCAAACAAACTGCAGGTTTCACAGTGCTGCTGCTCCAGCTGGGGCTGGTGACACTGATTTCCAGTGAGGATGGGCCCCAATCCAGGCTGGTGACACTGGTTTCCAGTGAGGATGGGCCCCAGTCCAGGTCCCAAGCCTGTTAGAGCCTTGGGGCTGCCTGAGGCTTGTCCTTGACCTTTGCAAACAGTGGGGAGCTGAGCCCTGCAGGCAATCTGGGGCTGCTGCACCCCAGACACCCCCACAGCTCCAGGGATTTTTCTTCAGGCTCACCATTCTGCTCCCTGTCAGCCCCAAAGGAGCCCTCAGTCAGCAACGGGCACAGAGCCCCATTAACCACATCCCACCCTACAGTGATGCTCCTGTACCACAGATCCTGCATGGTGGTGCCTTACAAGTCTCACCACGTTATGCTGCTTTGGAAGAAAAAGGTGGCCGAGTGGTCCCTGGGCTGTGGGAGGGGATGGAGTGTCCCTGGTCCCCTCCTGCATTCCCTGGAGCTCGGCTCAGGATGCTGCCTGGCTCCTGGAGGTTTCGCAGGGAGCCTCCAGCCACAAGAAAGACCCAAAGGCTGGATGTTGGAGCTGAAAGCAGAAGGGTGGATGTCTTGATGTTAATAAAAACAAAACCCAACCCAAACCCTCCAAACATGTCTGAGGGCAGCTGCATAAGGCTTAAAGCAAAGCAGCTCCTTGCAGCATTCAGAGACCATGAGTCAGGGGCCCGAATATCCTGGGATTGCCATGAAAAAAGTGAGGCTGGGGAAAAAAAAAATTATTTAATTTTTTAGGTTTACTTTTGGGGTTTGTGACAAATCTCCTGCTTTCGAAGTTTCTCCTGCTTTTGAAGTTTCCCCTGCCAAGACTGACCTCGGGCAGGGCTGCAGGGCCAAACCTGTGCATTCTATTGCAGATACACAGAATATCGTGTACATCCTGTGCACTGACCTGTCCACAGGAGCTGGAGCTTTGGGGAGCTTCCAGAGACTGGGAACATCACTGTGCTGGGCCCTGGCATAGGTTCTACGGGCCCAGGGGGTGGCAGTGGGAGCAGAGCAGTTTGTCGGGACAACAAGAGGGTCTTTAATATGGACTGATGGAAGCAGGTGTTTAATATGGACTGATGGAAGTGGGTGCTTGGGGTTCAGGTGTCCCAGCCTGAGATGGGGCTTCCCAAAGGCTTGGCTCCCATCTCACTGCACAAGCAGAGTGGAGCCCACATGGATTTTATTCCAACCCAGCAGCTAAAGGTGAGCCTGACACCATCTGGGTTTGGGAATGTAAAGGGCTGGCTCCTCGCTGGAGCAAAGAGTTAAAATGGGATTTTTCTCCCCTTATTTTTTTAATTTTTTAATTTATTTGGTGATGGCTTTGCCTCGCTCCAGTTGCCAATTTCCTACTGGTTTAATATTGGAGATTTATGACCCCTAATCCCTGGGTGAGCCCTGGCCAGGCATGGTCCCTCCCCGTGCTGCTGGGGGACCCCTCACTGCCCCACTCACTCTCTCAGCACATGCTTACAGGAGGGATTGCTCAGCATTTCCCCGCTCCAGGAATGGGATTTCTCCACCCTACCGGGCAGTGGAAAGGTCTTTGAGCACTGGGGATGGTGCTTCTTCCCCCCCTGCCCCGTGCCTTGTGTTTTCCTGTGGATTCAGGGTTTTTCCTCCCCTCTCCCTCTTTTCAAGCTGCCTTTTGAAAACACGTTTTGCTTTTTTCCAGCAGCCCCTGCCAAGCTCCTCTCGACAAAGGGGGTGACTAAGTGAAGGCTCCACGAAAGGAAGGATTTTTTTTTTTTCACTTTTTTTTTCCAAGAAAGGGCAAAGTGAGCAGATGATCTCACCTTTCAGATGAGGAGCCTGTTCCTCACCCCTGTCCTCTCCCCGATGCTGGGCTGGGGACACAGGACATGTGGGCAACACCTGAGACCAGAGTGCTGGTACCCAGCACAACACTCTGGGATCATCTATGCAGGATCAGGCCCTGGTACAGCACAGGGGGCTCAGAATCAGAGGGGAAACGAGGTTTAAAAGCCCCAGGTTTCCTTTACCACAGCCACAATCACACAGAGAGCGGGAAAAGCCCCAAAGGTCAGGATGAAAAGGTAGCACCCAAGTGAGTAAAGGATGCTCCCACATCACCTGGATCAGCATCACCTGCTCTAATCAAATAATCCCTTCTCCTTTTGGGCCACGGGGGAATCTCCACGCTCAGTGGGTTCAGCAGGGAACCCCTCTGCTCGCCCAGGCTAATTTAAGTGACCCCAACCCAATGAAATTCCTCCTCTACCCCTGGATTTCTGGGAGCTGGGTGACCCTGCGCTCCCCCACGCAACCAAAATAAACCCAGAAGAAGCTTTTCTGCTTCTCTTCTTGCCTTCCCCCCTCTCTGAATCTCCCAGCCCGCCCTCCCCGCGTCCTGTTTCACTCCAAATATTTGCACCAAAACCCATCTCGCAGGAAAAAGCCCAATTTAAAATAAAAAGAAAAAAAAAAACAAACCCAACAAAAACAAACAGATAAGAAAAATAAATAAGGGAAAATATCCCCTTTGAATGGCTGAATGAAGCGGGGAGCTAAAAAGCCCCATTGAGGAGCGCGGGCGGATGATAGCTCCCGATTGAGCCCGCGGGAGAAGTAACTCTGTTCAAGCTAATTAGGGCCTTTTAGGACATTCAGCACAACGATGGCAGCAGAACGGTGAGGAAAAGAGCCTCCTAATTGGCTTCCTGCTGGGGCGTCAGTCCCAAAGTCTTTATTATCCCTCCCTGCACCTTTTCATCCCTTTCTTCCCTCCCTCGCCCTGGTGAAAGCCTGGGCTGCCCCGGCACGGCATCGCTCACCCTGCTGCCTCGCCAGGCTGGTTTGCCCTTGGAAAAGCAAATTTGCTGTGGCTCTGAGGCTGGTTGGGGCTGTTGGGGACCCCTCCAGATTCAGGAGGGCTTGGGTGGGAGCACCCCAGCTCCTGCACTTGCTCACCCAAACCAGCAAATGGTTTTGGCTCACTGGTGCTGCTGCAGGATAAAAGAGAAGAGAAAAGCTCTTTTCAGAGCTCTTTCACTGTTCTGGGGGTATCTCTCGCCTTTTCATGGCTCCAGGGTATCTCCTGCCCAAAACCAGCTCTTGAGCCACTCTCATCTCCCCAGAGTCTGTTGCAGCCCATGAGCCCATGTTACAGCCTCAAACAAAACCAAGTGTGAGCTTTCAGCTGAACCCCCAACACCCCCCTGGTGACACTGGACAAGCCAAGGAGCAAACCCACCCCAGGGCTGCCCCTCGAGCAAAGCCCAAGTGCTGCCACCACCGAAACCCCCCAACCCTCGCCCCAAGAATGCAGGGAAAGGTGACACTGCTTGGCTGGAAACCTGCACTTACCTTTTTGTCCTCCCTTCCATTCTCCCAAACCCCGGGGACAACTTGGATCATGACAGCTCCAGGTTTCCTGCAGCAAGCAACTGCTTTCTCCCCTCTTCAGGGGGTGAATGCTCCAGTGTGAGCTCAGCTGGTGAAGCCAGGTGGGAGAATGGAGGGATGTATGTCCACATGTGGGAAATGTGTTTGTATCTTGTTAGCCTGCAGAGAATTCACCCACAAGGAAGCCCCATGGCTTTAGTGGCCTGGGGCTCAGCCCTGCTCCCCTCCTTAATAATCCCATATATAACCTTAACCTTCTAGCAATGACTTTCCCATGTGCCATTAAACCCTTTTATCCAAGGGAAAAGGCATTCCTTGGACCTTTCCAACATGTGATGAACTTCCAGCAGCTCCTACAAGACACCTCAGCACAGCCTTGCTGGATGGGGACCACAACTTCACCCCAGCCCTGGCAGCTCGTCCTTGCCAAGGGATACTCTCTGCTCCACAACCATTTTGCCATGTGGATAAAGGAAGAATAAATGGGAATGCAAATAAAAGATTTGCCTCCAAGCCCTTTTTCCCTCCCCTGAGCTCATGGGGAAGTGTCAGAGCACAAAGCCAGTGTGGAGCATCCCTCAGCCAGCCCTGCTGGGAAGTGCCTTGTCCAGGGATGGGCTGTTAAATGGGAATTCGTTCTGCTCTTGCAAACACTTCCCAGACATGCTGAGCTGCTGCTGCTGTGTGTTTGAAGGAGGCAGGAGGTATCTCCACTCCTGGATATTTTAATGTAGATGGAATGGGATGCTTTTTCTTGATAGTTTGGTGGAAATATATATGCACACAGAGAGATACATACACGCATGAATATATTTATATATATTAAATGTATATATTTTATGTATTCCTCTACTGTGGAGGAAAGGGCTGGCAGGCACTGGGCTGATGCTAAACCCTGTCCTGCAGCTCCTTGGAATTCCCTGGTTGTTCTCACATGTGAAGGCTCAACTTTGGGCCAGGCTCACCTCTACAGTTCATGGAGGGGGGAAGATAATTTCCAGGCCCTCCATAAGTTTAGCTGCATTTCTAACTGTCCCCTGGCACGCAGCATCTGTATTTAACCAGATGTTTTCTGGTGAGTCCCATTCCTGACACTCAGCTCATCCCATGGCTGGCAAAGGAGGGGGTTCCTCTGGGCAGGTGGGACAGAGCAGAGCCATCCCTCCCCACCTGCCACTGGGTGATGTCTGAGCCACAGAGGAGAGAAGCTCCTCCCAGGGTCACCCTGGACATGTCCTGCATGGACCCACATTGGGAATATACCCTCATTAAAAAAAATCCCAGGAGCAGAGATCCAGGGATGTGCCCGCTCCAAGCCACTGCTCCAGGGCAGAGCTGTGGAAGGATTCTCAGGACCCTGGGAACCAGCAAGGATTCCACAGTGTCCCTGGCTTGTCCCAGGGCTGCATCACCTTCTGAACTTGCCTGGGAATTAAAGGAGGGATGGATCTGGGTGACAGGGAACTGCTTTCTGCTCATCCCCACAGCAAAGCACATTTTTTGAAAGCTGCTGCACCTTTATAGCACAGTGAGAAGAGAGGGGACATGGTGTCATTGTAACCACGAAGACACTGAGAACTCTTGGAAAACATGAGTCTCCCAGCAGATAGCAAGACAACGCCCAAATCAGGGTCCATGGTGTCCTCATCCCAATTTCCCAAGAAACACACTCCATCACTTCCTCCACCAAGCATCGCTGCCCAGGGCTGCCTCTCCAAACCTGGCAAAAATCATTCCCAAAATTGCCCACACTCTGGCATCAGCAGAGCTGGGCTGCCCATGGCTGTGGCTGGGACACAGCCAGCAGCCTTTCCCTGGGCTGGGAGGGCATGGGGACAGCGCAGAGGGGGATGCTCTTCCTCTGCATCCCTTTGCCACATCTCATCCCTGGGAAGCAGCGCTGAGAGGGAGGACTCACCATAGTCTTTCTTACAGTACTTCTTCATATTGATCTTCAGTTTCCCCTTGGAAGCTTTGCAGTATGAGTCACAATCTGCACGGACAGAGGGGGAGGGCAAGAAAACATTAACAAAACAAATTAGCCTTAAAATGAATAAAGGGCTGGGGGAAGGGGGACGGCTCAAAGCTGCAGCCTGCCATGAATAAGCAGCGTGCCTGTGATATCCATCTGCCAGGCCCCGATTGGGTCGTCTAAGGGGGCATTCAGAAAACCCTTCCTTTCTAAAGAAAGCTGCTCACAAAGGAAACCATCCTCCCGCCCACCTCCCACAGCCCGGCTTCCCTGGGCCGCCTCTGTCTTCCTGGGAGACCCCGGGGGCCTCCCTTATTGTGCCACCCAGAGCTTTTGAGAGCCACACAAATTCTCCCTGTTCTCCAGCTCCCAACTGGAGCCTGCCCGGAGCCCACAGAGGCCCCATTGTCACCCCTAACCCGGACCAGTGTCAGCCTTTGGCATTCATTGCCGAGAGATTCAGGCTGGGGTCACCCTCCGACAATGTGGGTCAGAGAGGAAATTAGCAGCCCATGAAGCATTAGCAAAGCCTTTTGGTGTCCACTCTACTGAAGTGTGCAAATAAAATACCCCAGTAGGAACATTTCAGCTCTAATGGGCCCCCACTGCTGGGACACGCCGGCCGTGCCCGGGCGGCGCAGGGGCCGGAGCGGCAGCAGGCGGGAGCGCTGGCACGGCCCCCTGGCAGTGCCAGCAGGGCTGGAGCCGGGCCATGGGCCCAGGTGGCTGCAGGGATGCTGAGCCCTGCCCCAGGACCTGCTGCTCCCCAGGGACCTGCTCCGGTGAGGGATGTGGGATGCGGCTGGACAGCACAACGCGGTTGGTGCCCTTCAGCCACTGCTGGGAGCATCCCAGTGGCACCACAGCTGGAGGGAGATGTGCCAGCCCATGCCAGCTCTCAGAATCGGGGTGGGCTCGTGGACGGGCTGCCCGTGCACATCTCATGTCTCCTGAGCACCCACAGGTGCTGGAGAGAGGCTCCCAACACACAGAATCCCCTTATTCAGGAAAAAACAGGACACATCTGGTACGGTGACAGTTCTCAGACACCTCCACTGTCCCAACTGCCCATCATCCCTCCACAGCCACCGAAGGAGGCCAGGTGTGAAAACCCACTGAAGTGCCCCAGCAGGGCCCCAGGGCTCTGTGAGCAGTGAGGGATGCAGGGTAGGATGGGAATGCTGCTTTTATCCCACGGCCAGTGCGTGCCAGGTGCCCATATCCTGCCTCAGCCCATGTGGGCAGTGCCAGACCAGAACACACTTGCCCAGGCAACACCCCCCACTCTCCAATCCTGGGGGAGAAGCTGTGCAGCACCCCCTTCCCTATCCCGTTAGCACAGCTGTGCCACACTCCAGGGTGGCACATGCCACAGCCTCAGCAGGGCTTGAGGCCCCATTCCTTGTGTGCTGCAAAAGCCCTTGCAAGAACCAGTTCCTTCCAAGGGACACTGGCACTAAGCAGGCTAGGAAGGGAAACTGAGGCACAGAGCTTGGAAGTGGCTGCACAGCCATAGCAGTGGCAGCATTTCCTGGCCATAACTCTGTTTGCAGCTCTGCTGTGCACACAGGGGCCGTAGTATGAAGCCAGCTTTGGGACAGAGCCATGCTGGAGGAGGTGATCTCCAGTGGTGGATGGATCTCAGAGCCAGCCCAGGCAAGGAGGGCAGACGTGGTGCACTGGGTGCTCTGCACCCTCTCAGCTCACCAGCCCCAGTCCAGGGGGTGTCCCTGGAGTGGCAGGTGAGTTCAGAACCACAGGGAGCTTCATCAGGTGGAGAGGAGATGATCCAGGAGGTCTCATGGACCCCAGATCCAACTCTGCCAGATCTCTCTGGCAACAGAGCCAAACACAGCCTGAGCCAAGCAGCAGCTGATGAGTTTGAGTGGAGGAACCAACAAGAGAAGGAAACTCAAGGAGCTGGACACTCACACTTGCTAAGATCATCAGGTACCAACACCTCAGTACCAATACCTCTGACCCCAGCCCCTCTCAACACAGCCATGAAGAGTCCCCCAACTCAGCACCATCCTCCTGCCCCGTCTCTGCCTGCTGCTCCCACTCCTCAGGAGAGCATCCACAGGAATACATGGCTTCATCTTGCAGCATAACCCAGTCAGGGCCAAAACCAAAAGCTATGATTTGAAGCGAGGCTCCTTCCTCCTCCCAGAGTCCCAGCTGAGGTCTCTGCACAGATACAGCCCAGCCAAAGCCCCTCAAAACCCAGGAGTTGAGCTGATGACTGAGGGTTTCCAGCCTCTGATTCCGTTTGCTTTTCTCATCTAACATGACTCTGAACATTGAGTAAAACTTGAAATGCACTGGGAAAGGGGTGGATATTCCATAAAAACTGTAGTTCAGATGATGGAGATTCGCCAGCAAAGTCCCAGCTATGCCTACGTGGCAGGATGCCACCACGCAGCAGGGCATGACTGCCTGGTGTCCTTGAGCTCTGGGAACAGAAATATTCCTGATGCAACACACTGGTAAGATGTTCCTGGCCATAAACATTGCAGGAAAAGTCTATAAGGGAACTAAATATGCATGCAGTGACCTAACAGTCCAGAGAGGCTTCCCCTCAGCTGCTCAGTGGAGCAGGGGATGACAAGGGCCAGACAGGCCATCGCAGCTCCTACAGGTTTCTGGCACCATTCTGCTCAACCGTTGACGGTCTCAGGCCACTAACGTGGTTATGATAAACATGGTGGTGGTTCTCCCCTGGCACAGAAATCCTGGAGCTCTGTGAATATTCACTGCTGCTGTTAGCCCTCAGCCCCTGGGCAGCAGCTGCTCTGCTACAAGGGGACACAGGGGCAGGTGGAGAGGGAGCAGCTGAGCAGGGACAAGCCTGGGAGTTCTGGCTGCACATTCCTCCTGTCCTGGCCAAGTCAGACAGATGCTGGCAGGCAGCTGGCTCTGAGCACTAGTGGGCTGGACAGCAGCTCCCACCTCCACATCTCAGCCCCTGGATCTGTACAGGGTTGTCCACCATCCAGACTGATAGGGCCCACCTGGAGCAGATCCTCCTCCAGCCCAACTGCATTGCTTTGGGATCCACCCCAAGAAACAGCAATCAGATGAAAACCACTGCTCTGCACGTCAGCCCAGACCACTGACAAGAACAACCCCAAGTCACCTCAGCAACCTCTCCCCCCATCCTTAACCACACTGAGCTTCCCAGTCCCTGCACCACTGCCATGATAATTCCACACTGCCTGAGACTACAGACCTGCTGGAAACCCATCCTGGTGCTGTTTCCCAGACAGGGAGCCTGTTGGGTGATTGGGCACTACCCAGCTACCTCACACAGGCTATAGGACAGCACCCTATCTCCACAGCACCCCATCCCCACAGCTCTGCTTGCTCCCAGGGCAAAAACCTGGAGCTCAAGACACCCACCTACAGCCGGATCTGACACAACCCTGTCCTGCCTTCTCTTTTCCCTTTCCCCAGCCCCACGGGCTGTGCCAGAGCCTCAGCTGGTTTGAATTGAACTCGCTGTGGCCAGAGCCAGCTGGTGTAAATCCCTGTGAATCACCAGATGCCAGGGCTGGTTTCTGTGGGTGGGGGATTTGCCCCGGTTCATTTCCTTTGTCTCCGATGTGGAGAGCTCTCCTGCCTCCTGGGTGACTTGGAGGTCCTGTGGGGCCTCTTTGGGAGGGCAAATAAGATTTCCCAGAGCCAAGCATTGAGCCAGTTTGGCTGGGAAGCGCCACTGTGTGCACGGGGTAATGCTGAGAGATCACTCTTGCTTAGGGAAAGTGTGTGGAAGAGATGTTGCAGGATGTTATTTCAGTGCTGCCTAACGCCTGAGACAGACCCTGCTCTCATCCACCAAGGGACACTTCAGCATTTGGGCTCTGGGGAAGGTTTGCTGAGCTGCTGCTCCCTGATGGAAATTGATAGTGGAGCTGGGGATGAGATGGGAGGAAGGATCAGCCAGCTGAAAGGGGAGGAGAGGATGGATGTGGAGCCCAGGGTGCTCCAACAGCTGTTCCAGCGACTTGTGGGTGTGCACAGGAGGTACAAACCATGTGAGGCTCTTGCAACACTTGTTCCCAAATGGTTCTGTTGCAAACCTCTGGAGTCCCAAGACTCGCAATCCTGCAGGTCCCTCTTGCCCCTCTCCGGGAGGCTGCAGAGGATCAGCCTGGGGTAACCTGCCCGTGGAAGGTGATGCCAGAGTCTGGCCAAAAGGTCAGGCTGAAGATTAAAGGAGCTGCCTGAAGAGGTGAAGCCTCTTTGGGGTGGGGAACAACCTGCTACCTGAAGCATAGGGTGGTCCGTGTCCAGGTCCTGTTCAGCCAGGTCCTACAGGTGGGCTGTGGGGGGCACCAGGAGGGGTGGATGGGGTTAGGTTCAGCTCTCTGCCCACCGTGCTGTACAAACATCCCCTGCACACGGGGGTGCAGAACAAGGGTTTGTGCTCGCCCTGCTACTGTCCTGCCCTGCTCCTCCTCCAGGCAGACCTGTCCTCTCAGCCTGCCTGGCCCTAGCACGATCTGAGACCTCTCTGAGCCTCTCCTAGTCTTAATCTGATCCAGCCACCCCCCTTCTGAAGAACACCCCCCGCCCCCGGCTACAGCACCGCGGTGCAGGAGAAACCAAGTGCTGCTATCCAAGCACCCTCCTCCCCTGCTCCCGGCACTCTCCTCCCCGAGTTTGCTCAGCTGCACAAATATTTCAGAGCAAATCCCTGTTTCAGAGACTCAAACCCAAAGCACAACCAGACCTTAGTGTCTTTTTTTTTTTCCTTCATCACTGCCTCCTGACGCGGTGACATCCTGCTCCTCCCTGCCGGGTCCCCGGGGCCGGGAGAGCCCGGCCGCTTCTCTGCGGGAAAGCACAAACTTTCTGCGTTTCCCGGATAAACAGAGTGGGAGGGGATCTGGGAAGAGGCGTTTGGCGCTACTTGCTCGCAGAGGGAGCAGGTGGCTGGCGGCTGTTTCGTGTCCGTCGCAGCTTAGTAAAAAGTGTCAGCACAGCCTTCAGCAGCTTTGCAGCTCAGCCCATCCCCTTGATATAACTAATTCTCTGGCTGAGTAAAGAGTTTTCACAGCTAAACACCTTCTTTGTTTTGCTTAATTTTTTTTTTTTTTGACGTCTTCATTTTGGGGTTGGTTCGAGCAGGGCTGGAGGTGTTCCCACAGGCCTGGGAGCTGCGGGATGCTGGGCCCCTCGTCACCCCGGGCTTTGCTAGTGCACCACGTTCTTCCCGGAGGCCGTTCGTGTAAGAGCTGGACTCCGTGCTCCTGGTTGGTCCCTTCCAACCCAGAATATTGTGTGACTCTGAGTGCTGACGCTCCCAGGGTTGGGCAGGATGGAGGTGCTGGCAGCAGAGCTGGGGGTGCTGAGTGTTGTTCCTGAGAAGACACTGCACAAGGCGCCTCTTCTTGCTGCGCTTGCAGTTCCAAAATGAACTTTAAGCTGCTGCGAAAGCCACGTGTCGGTAACGGAAATTAAAGGCCCCTTGATTCTGACATGATAGAACAATTAAAGCCACATTTCTTGGCCTGGGTACCTAACTCGAAATGCAGATATAAGGCTTGAATCCCCAAGGGGATTCAGATTTCTAATCCCAATTTATGCAGCTAAAGTCCTATTGATTTCCCCCAGGTAGGGCCCTAAATGCCTTTGTGGGCTGCGATCCAAAGTGGAGGTGTTGTGGCTTAGAGGGGGAGCCCCAGTCTTGATGGTCTGACCTCAGCATTTCAGGGTGAAGGGCATTTTCCTGCCTTCTCTCCCAGGGGGCTGTACTTCCTTCTGGGGCTCTGGAGGAGGGCCCTGGGTGTCCCCATCTCATTATCAGTGGGTGGGATGTGCAACCAGACTGAGCCACTAAATGAAGGTACAGGGCCAATTATCAAATCCTACATCCGTGGTTCTATAACTGGAGAGAGCAGGACTGAGGAAGTGTAGGAGGGCCTGCTGGGGTCCCAGATACCCCCAGAGTGGACCAGTGCAGATCAGTGGAGCTGTTTTGACTTGCTGTAATGCAAGGGGACCATGGTGGTGAGCAGCTGTCATCTCTCCACCTTTTTCCTTCTCAGCATTACTGGTCAGAAATCCCCACACAGGGCTGGTGCATGAGGTACCCCTTGTGACAGGGGAAACATGGCAGTATCCAGGTCCCCACCACCTCTGGGCAAATCTGTGCTTGGAAATGCCAGTGCAGAACACCTAGACCTCTCTGCAGGCATCTCCAAACCAGGGCTCTAGCTGTGCTGCTGCTTCTGGTGTTCTAACAGTTGGAGGGGGGGGGTCTGCCCCCACCTAGGGGATGTGATTTATGTTTCTGTGCTGCAGAATCTGCCCAAGAAGGGGAGAAAGGTGTATTTTTGTGAGCTGTGGTATCACAGCGATGCTGAAGATGGACTTGGCTGTGTCCATGCCCACATCCCGCAGCTGAGCCAGCAGTGCTCTCAACCAAAGCCTTGGTGTGGTTCCACGAGCCTATCCAACAACCACAAAACTATCCCAGGTGCTCCAAAGAACTGCTGCAGCCTTAGTCCTGTGGGACATACAGGACACCATGTACAGCAGCCTACGGCTCCACTGTTCTGCAGAGCTTCCTGCTTCCCCTTCCCCACAGAACTGAGTGCTCCTCCAGGCTGTTCAGACTCTGGAATAAATTTCCAGCCCTTCTTACAGGCAGCAATCCCACATCTTCAGTTTATGGCTGGGGGCATGGAGGAACAGCACATGGAGCAGAAGGGGTGTGTGTTGGGGGAGCCAGTGTTTGTTTGGGAAGGGTAGGGGCAGGGGCAGCAACATTGTGTCTCTGCCCCGTGGTTGAGCAGGCGCTCAGCTGGGTGCTCAAAGTGCTCAAACTGGGCATGAAAACATTTCTGTGAGCTATCTCAAGGCATCCCAAAGGCAGTTTAACTCCCAGGCAACACGGGATAAAATGCAACCCACAACTGCCCAGCACTGGGACAGGAGAGGATGATCCTGTGCCAGGGTTTGGCCTGTAGCAGTTATGGCAGGGATGCCTTTGGCTCTTAGACCTCTGGAGATTTCCCCAGATGACCATGAAATCCTGTTTTGCTTCCCACAGCACTGAGGCTGCCCCTTGCTTCCATCCCAAAGAATTATTTTAATATCTCCTCCCTCAGTCTCAGTGAACCACTGTTAGAATCATTTTGGAGAGTGCCAGCTCTGCTTGCTCCAAGCTTCTAGCTCTTGGCCTTTGCTGCCCACACATCCTGAGGGAGGGGATGCTCTGGAGTGGCCCTCTCCTTGTCCAGGGAATACAGATGGGATCATCCCTGTGGGACAAGCAGCAGGGACTGCAATGTGTCTGGCTCGCAGAGCAAGCATTGCCTGCAAGGAATCGATGCTGTGACCTAATTTGGGCTGGACTCCAGTGGGAGTCTTTGTCTCAGAGTTGGCTGCTTTAATATAAAGAAGCTTTAATAAAAAAACAAACTTAGGGCAGACAATCTGTCCCATGTTATTCACTTTAGCAGTGGGATTACTTCTCCTGCACCTTTGTCCAGCCATTGGATGGAGCAGGGGGTCTGTTATGACTAAATTGACTCCTCTCCCCCCACCTCGTGATGACCCAGCTGTTGAGCATGATGCCCTTTGCAAATATGTTGTAAAAATCAGTGCCCTTCATCCTGGGCCTGCTGCAGGACATTCAGTGCCTCTGGCTGGTGGCCTTGGCCATCTCTCCAGCACAGCCAGGAGCTGGAATGGGGAGACACATCTTTTCCAAGCCTTGGACCTGGGACAATCTGGGACTGGGCTGCTCAAGTCACACATGCTGTGTTATCTACAGAATGGTCCCCAGGTTTGAAGAAGTCCCTACCTCAGCCTGTGGACAGGGATTCCAAGGGCCTGGATCTGCTCACAGAGGGTCTGTGCAAGTTCCTGGTACACAGCAAGCCTTTGGTACAGCCTTGCATTTAACCACACAGCTGTGAGACTTTGTTGTCTGTCCCTGGTCACCCCCTGAGCTGGCCCGGGGCAGCCTTGGAGCAGCAGTCTCCAGGAGCTGGCAGGAGTTTGTCCCATCAACCTTGGAGAGGATCCGTGACCAGTCTGCAAAGGCAGAGGCACCTGCTTGGGCACCAGAGCATCTTCCAGCCTCCAAAGCAGGCTGAGGAGCACCTTTGCACCAGCACACGAGTATGGGGTGCACTGAGGCCAACCCTGCCCTGTACTGATCACACCATGGCACTGAGCTGCACCAGCCCCAGCGGGGCAGGAGGAGTGGCAAGAATTATTTCCACTATTTTTTTGTTTGTTTGTTTTGGTGCACTGCAGACCTAACCTTTCCCTGGGACCCTAATGAAATGCTCAGAAACAGATACACAAAACCATTGCTGCAGGACAGCTTCAGGACTCTCTGGGACCACTTGGCAGGAGCATCCTGAGCCCTGCCTGCAGTGGATCCTCACAAGACAGCCCAGATCCCCAGGCAGCATCCAGGGGGGACTTGCTGCCTGGTGCTGAGAGAGAAGCTGCCTGAACCCCCGGCTGGGCAGCCCCGCAGAGGGAGAGCCAGGACCACAGCATCCCAGTGGATAACTGCCATTAACCTCTCCCTTGGAACAAGAAGGTGCAAATGAGCCCACAGTAGCCTCCTTTCTTCTGGCTGAGCAAGATTGATTGAAAAACAAATTGGCGCAAATAAAGCATGTAATTAGATTAAAGCCTCTCGCCTGGAGCAGGCGGAGATCGGCAGCGAGGGCTTCGCAGAGGCTGCAGCCCCTTCTCACCTCCCCAGCACCCAGCGCGGCTTGGAGGTCACTGGACACTCCAGCATGACCCCCAGCACCCGCAGAATGCGGCCAGGGCTGCCCATGACTCAGGGGAAATGCCCTTGCCAGGCCCCCCATGCTCAGCCACTCCAATTCCAGCTGTGCTCCAGGCATGGTTTGGGTGCCTTTGCTGCATCCCCGGGAGCCCCGGTCACGGTGTTCAGAGGGAAAATCACCCCCAAACACGCCCCGAGCCCCACTGTGCCTCGGGTTTGCTCCCTGCCCCCTGAGCTGCCTGCTGCCAGTTTGGGAACAGGAGAGAATGGCCTGGGTCATATACGGTGTACTGGGACGTGGGTGCTCATAGCAGCCAGATCCTCATTAGCATCCCAATTTTCCCAGATATAAAGGGAGTGAGTAGGAAGGCTACGGCTCCTGGTGACCCAGTGGGGACAGTCCCACTGTGACCCACTGGAAAACAGTGCAATGGAAAACACCACACTAACACCACGCCCCCTCCTCTCCACCCTTCTCACTCTCTCCCAGGAGCACACGGGCCTGGCAGCACATCTTCTACCCCCTTCCCACAGGATCAAACCCAACACTGAGCCCCACATGGGGGTGCCAGCCCTGACAGTGCTTTGTCCACACCCGGTGCTTCCCCACTCCAAACATTTCCTGAGCCGCTGATGAGCTTCAGGGGTGCTGCTCCCCCAACTCCAGGGGTGCCGTGGGAAGCAGAACTGCCAAGAGCCACTGACAACACGATTAAATACATTCATAGGAAACCATCTGTCCTCGGGAGCATCAGCGACCCTGTAAATTCCTGCCCGACAGCAGCTCCCGGACGAGCGGAACCAGAACAGGGAAAATCACACTTCCCACTTTGACACAGAGCTGGTGCTGGGGACAAGAGCTTTGTTTCTCCAAGGGAAATCAGCATCTGGAAATGTCCCAGGATGGGGAGAGAATCAGTTCGTTTCACTTCAGAATCATCATTATTGTTTTGCAGATGGGTCTGATGGTGACGCTGAGCTGGGCAGTCCTTGCTCGTGGCTTGGCTACAGTGCCCAGGGCTTGTGGGCACCCAGGTACCCCCAGGGTCAGAAGGACAGTCCCTTAGGCAGTGTCCAGAGCTGGGGATGTGGGGATGGAGGGAGATGGGGATGAAGAGATGTGGGATGGAGAGATGAGGGATGGACAGATGGAGAGATGTGGGGATGAAGGGTTGCAGGGATGGAAGGATATGGGGATGGAAGAATGGACAGATTTGGGGGTGGTGGGATGGAGGGGTGAGGGATAGAGGAATGGAGGGATGTGGGGATAAAGGGTTGCAGGAATGAAGGGATATGGGGATGAAAGAACAAGGGGATGGAAGGATTTGGTGGTGGAGGGATGCAGGGATGGAGGAATGGATGGATGTGGGGATTCAGGAAGCCCTGAACTGGGGTGATAAGAGCACAGTGCAGTTGTGCGTGAAGCTTATCTGCATTTCAGCAATTTTGAGGGGTTTGTTTTGTTTTTTTCCCTCAGACTTTCTGAGATATTTTGAAGTGACCAGAAGTTTCCTCTCTGGAAGCCCCTCACCCCTATTGTGCTCACAGCCATTCACTGCAGATCACCATGAGAAACCTCTTTTCAGGAGGGAGCTGGATGCTGCGGCCGATCAATCAGTCAATCAATCATGCAGTCAATCCATCACCTTGCTTACAGCCCGAGACAGGCCAGAGAATACCCATGCAGGGCTGAATTCATTCCTCATTTGGATGGGTACAAAGCTGGAGACCCCCAGACTGAGCCCAGATTTACAACAGGGTGACTGAGATGACAGTTTCTCCCCCCGATTGTGCCGCAGGCAGCTGGGCAGACCTTTATTCCCAGGCTGTGGGATGTGCCCGGCTCTCCACAGACAGCTGACGCTCGCTGTTAGAGCTTCCTTGGAGTGAAGTGCTGTGGCTTTTCCCTCCACAAGGTCCCTCTGGCCATGCCCCATCCCGTCCTCACCCAGATGAGCAGGCAGGGCTGTGCCCTGGCAGCTCCCCTGGGCCCTTTGGGAAGGAAGTGAGCAGTGCCAGGCCCTGTGCTTGGCTCCGATGCTGCTGATCCCCTCCAGACCCTGTGAGTGCTGACACGAGTGGCAACACACATTCGCACACTCCTGTTCACTGAGCTCCAGTGCTGGGTGATGGCCGAGGCAGGTCACTGCTTCTAATCCAAAGCAAAGCTAAGCCTGGCTGTGCTCCTGTCCCTTCTCATTTTCCGAGCAAGCCTCGCACCCCTCACAGATGTTGTGGAGGCAGCTGGCGGCTCACATGGTGTTGACTCCTTGTTTCCAGCTGCTGCAGCTCGTTAAAAGGAGCTGTGGTACATTTAATCCTTTCCTACTCTCACTCTTGCCTTGAAGCTGTTGCTGCAGTGATGATCATGGTGTTTATGGGGCTGTGAGCAGGGGGACAGTGATGCACAGCCTCTGCTTGGAGTGGAGCTGTGGAGCCAAAAAGGCACATTCCCATGGGGATGCAGGGGTACAAGCTAGCTAGGAAGCTGGGAATAAGGAGATTTCTCCCAGCTGCCTGAGCCATGAAATTCAAGCACAGCTCCTGTACATGTGGTGTGAGCAAGGGATTTATTTAATTCATCTTCTACCTGTGCCTGGAGAAGTTTTGCTGGGGTGACACAGATGCTGGTGGCAGCAGACCCCAGGGACACTTTTTCCTCCATGTCTATCTATGGAGACAGGCTGTGAGCCTCTGCTCACCCTCTGAAATCTGCATTTTGCCCTTCTGCTGAGGGATGCAGGAGCCCATTCGTGCTGCTCACCCTGTGATTGTCCCAGGAGTGATGGTATGTACATGGGAACAGGGGACTCTCAGAGGATGGACTTGCATCACCTCAATTCATCAGACATGGGCAGGCAAAGATTAAAGCTTCTGACATTCAGACAAAAGAAAACCAACCCTTTTTTAAAGCTTGAGTACTCTGGCTACCTGCAAATGCTGCTGAAACAGAAGCATTCAAACTGATCAGGGAGGCCAATTTTCCCCATTCCTTGTTCTTAGGGGAGGATTCTGGCTAAATTTGGATATCAAGGCATGTACCCACCTCTGCAGTCTGGGAAAGAAAGCTGCAACTTGCAGCCAACTGTGCACATTGCGGGAGCCCCAGGGATCACCAAGACTGGGGGTTTCCCCCTTTTCTGTGCTTGCTTCCAGCCTCTTCCTCACCAGCCAGGAACAAAAGGACCCAAATGACATTTGGAAAGTCCAGATCTGGTGTTGAAGCTGCAGAGGCTGATTTCCAGGGGAAAACCATGTGAAGCTGCATCAATCCAATCACCTGGTTTTATTTAAGCACACTAGCCAAAATCATCTACCTCAGATAATCATTCCCAAGCCAATCTGGATTTGATTCAGATAAGACAATGGATGAGTGGCAGGTTTGTAAACCTTTACCTCCCACTGTGATTTTTGTTTGCCCTTTCACTGTGGGCCCTTCTTCATCTCTGAATGGGACCAGAGAAGGGTGGGGTGGTAGGATGAGCTCTTCTTGCCTCAAGAAGGCTGCAAAAGTGAGGAGCAGCCCCTCCTCATCCTCCCATCTCCCAGAATGGGAGTGCATGAATGCATTTCATCTAAACAATTCAGTTTTGGACTGTTTTCCCAAATTGATTGGGACCTCTGAGAGCTAAGCAGAGCCAGGCAGGACCCCCCACACCAAAGTTGATGTGTTCCCACCCCTTATACCAAGGCCAGGTTTGGTCCATGGTCTTCTGCAATGTGCGCCTCGTTGGCTTGGAAGGGAGTGATGCTCACTCAGCCCTTGGCCAGGGTGGTGCTTTCTGTCCTGTGTAGCTTTGAGCAAAGGAAATAAAGCAGAATTGGCTGCATCCAAAATCTCCCACTAATTACTTTCTCCATCTCTGTAACCCCTTTGCTCCCACAGCATGGGAGCTCTGGCTTGAAGACACACTGATTTAAGGATTTGTTAAAAACCTCCACAAAGTTCAGCAGAATTCTACAGGGTGGTGGTGGGGGCTGAGGATTGCCAAGACACAACACTGTCAGATGCTCCCCCTCAAGGGGAAGGGATGAAATATGGAGGGTTCAAGCTCCTTGGACAAAACAGGGCTTAAAAAGGTCCAATAAAATCACTGTGAGTAGAATTATGATGGGATGCTGGGCCCATCAGATTGCTCAGCTTGGCTCAGCTTTCATGAGGAGCAGGACAAGTGGCTCCTGTTGAGATGGATTGGTCCCTGGTCATCCCTCTGGGTAGGGAGTGGGGAGATCCAGCCCTCCAGTGACACAGGGATCCAAGAGGTGCTGTCAAGTCACTGCTCATGGCTTGCAGGCTGTCAGGATGCCCCCATGGATAACCTTTTCCCAGCCTCCAGCAAGGGTTCCTCTGCTGAAGGGAGGTGTCTCTAACCCTGTTTAGATGTTCTCAGTTACTTGGCTTTATGGCAACTCAGTTGGGCTTGGGCAGATCCCTAAATAACACCTCTTCCCACAACGAGGATGCAGAGCTGTGGGACTCACTCCTTCCCCAGTGGAGCTGCTTGCTCCCAGGGGCTGCAGGGGCTCAGGACCAGGGGGTGCAGCCCTGCCGGCAGCACCAGGGAGAGAAAGTCCCTCTGGAGAAAGGCCGGAAAACCCTGCAATCACCTACCCAAAGCCTTGGTCTAAGGTGAGGGGCACCTCCTGACGGACCTGCCTCTGATCCCTGCAGCCACCCCTGTTGGCATTCAGGGAGATGCAGGGCTGGCATGGAGCACCTGGCTCTCCACACTGGTTGCACAAGGACCTGCTTCTCATCAAAGTGTCCGCATTTTGTGCCTAAAGTGGGCTGTACACCCCCTTGTCCTGCTCAAGGCTCCTAGTGCTGCAGGCTCCGTGCTTGTCCTGACCCTGCTGAGAGGCCAGGGGGGGAACCAGCCCCAGCCCACCCCACACAGTGCCTGGTGCTGAGCTGGTGGCCATGACTCACAGCCTGGGGCTGCTGCAGGTCACACTGCCACAACACATCAGCTCAGGGCGGGCACTGACAAGGGCTGTGGCCAATCAGAGAGGCACATGGGGATTTGGGATGGCCAAATGCAGCTGCCCCAGTTGGCATTTGCCCAGGGCAGTGGGGGAGTTCATGGACAGAGTTGTTTTCCCAGCCATGTTGGTATCTGCATGGAGCCCACAGGTGGCCAAGGTGGGGACATCCCCACACCAAGTCCCCTTACAGCCAGAACAAGATAGAGGGGCTAACAGGAGCTTGTGGAGGGGCTCTGTGTGGCTGAAAGAAGATGGTGAGCTGCACTATAAAATATGATAAAGGTCCTGAGGATCTGGGGAAGAAGTTTTCTCCTGATGGAGTTGGGTAACAGAGGCTGGTATTGCCAGGAAACAGTGTTGTAAGGAAGAGAAGACCTGCTCCTGCTCAGCTTCAGGTTAAGTATGATGGTCCCTGTTCCTGAAAACCCAACACCTTGCTTTGCATGGACTTCCCAAAAAACACAGCTCATGTTGGCATCCAATGCCTAAGGGCTACTCAGCAGGGCTGGGCAGGAGGGAGGCTGCCCCAGGCAGCCCTTGGTGTGTCTTCAGGCTCCTTCCAGCCCTGCAGCTAGGAGCGAACACTTTCAGAAGCACACAGGAGACAAGGGCACAGCCTGAGGCTGGAAGATCATTCTTGCCTAGATCAGTCTGATACTGAAACACAGAGCTGCTGCTTCTGCATTTACATGTAGCTGGACTTGCCCTTTAAATCAGTCTTACAGAACACCCTGGGATTTACCTTGCCACAACACTGGAGACCTAAGACCTTGTCCCTTTGCTCCCTGGGTTCCCCACCCTGGGAGAGCTCCTGAGCACACAGCAACACACACAGACTGTGTGACAATCCTTGCCACAGGATGAGCCTCGGCTCAGAGTTCAATTCAAGGTGACGTCCATCACTTTTAGTACAAACTCCGTAATTTATGAATCCGCCTACACTGCTGAGGCAAAAGTAAACAGCCTTTACACCTCCTGTCCTTCACAGCTGTGGCACTGCTCAAATGCCCTAGGAACCTGCAGACAGTGGGACAAGTCACCCTTTCCCAGGACTCTCTGGCTCCTGCTGTCATCCCCTGCTCAGACCCAGACATGAGACACATTGTTGTAACACCCACAGGTCACATCAGCACCTGAGACTGCTTGGCACAAGGGATGCACAGATCTAGGAATATAACAGGAATGCTCCTATGCAGCAGTAAGCAATGATTTGGTATTTTTTTCCCTTTTGGAGGATTTTTGGTTCTCCAGTCCTTCTCCACCAGAAAAACTCCTTGGAACTGTTCTCACCCTTTTGAGAAGGTAACCACAAAACTTTATAATCAGCCAATGGTGGTTTCGAATCCTTACCTCTTTTCTGTCAAGTGTTGGTTCCACATTGAGTGGAACCACACATTGGGTTCCACCCTGTGTGCTTATGGATTTAGAACCTCTGAAAAAACCTCTCTCCACCTTCTCTACACTCCCACATGCTGTGAGGAACACCTGTCTCTCAGGATGCTGCACAGCTGTTTCCAACACTTGGACACTTGGGTGTAAAAGGAAACCACTTGTCCCAGTACAAACACCAGAATTTATGCATTTAATGCAATTTCATTCAAGGGAGGGGGTTGCTCAGAAGACTTTTAGCATCAAAATGCTTCAAAAGAAGAGAGGATGTACCTGCGGGCTCCTCCGTGCTGCTGGTGGCGGTGGTGGGGGGCGCGGCGGGGATCTCTGTGCAGGACAGCGAGGAGACAGGGATAGAGGGGAGATAAAAGAAGGAAGAATTATTCCAAATCCCAAAGAGCCTGGCCCCTGCACACACTGCATGTTCCTTCCCCAGCTGTGTCTACCAGCACAGAGGGTTTCCCAACTTAGTCCTCCAGCAAGGAGCATTGCAAGAGCCTCAGAAAGCAACGCACCAGGACCATACCTACTGGGGAGTCAGACCTCCCTGGAGGGTGTGGGAAAGGGGTTTTTTAACAAAACATTTTAGCTTGTGGCTGCACTGTGCCCAGCCCCTGCAGGCAGTGGGAATGCTGCTGCCTCTCCCTGCCCCAGGGTTGTCCTTCCAGCTGCTGTCTCCACCCATGTCTGAGGCAGCGTGAGCACTCCTCTCCTGTGAGATAGGGTGCAGGTAAAGCATTGCATCTCTCTGCAGGGATGCATCACCTCACACATTTAAGGGAAACACAAACATTTCTGGTGCCAATGCACTGGTCCCTGGTTTTGATTTGGGACCAGCTTTGCAGAGCAAAAACCACGTAACGTTTGGGATATTCATGCCCACGCCTGGCTGTGTTTGTTGAAGTTAAAAGGATGGGCTGTGGATGGAGGGGTGGCCCCAGCTTTGCAGGATGCTCTGCTTTCCCAGAGCACATACATCTCTCATCACAGACATCCTTCACACATTCAGGGCATGATGATGCAATTTCTGTGCATTCCTGGTAATCCTGGTGGGGGAACTCCCTACCAGCTCAGTTTGAAAGTGGAATTTAGGCATGAGCTGGGGGTCAGCATATGCCTCCTTCTGCTTGTGCTCTTGGGAACACACCTGGCCATGAAGGCAGGGTTTGCTGGGGTCAGTCTGCATTGTGGTGACAGCAACTCATAGTGGTGCAGCCCAATTAGCATTAGGTGATTGTTTCAAGTCATTCACCCTCATGCAATTAAACACAGGCATAGCCCATGTGAAAGACATGGTGCATAGTCAGGCAGCACATGGACAGCCAGCACAGCCATCCCAAAATGCTGGATGGATGCTCCTGCCTGCAGTGCAGACAGACCCTACTGGGGTCTTGTTCATTCCCCAGGAGGTGTTTTTTGCATGACTGTAAGTCTCTGGGACAAGGAAAATACAAGCAGTGGTAAATCAGAGTAACTGTGACCTTGCAGGCAAGGTGGCAGCCCCTTGCTAGTGGCAGTGAGCCTGTGCCAGTGGGAGAGCAGTGTGGGCAGGGATGGAGCTCTCCACTACACACGGATCAAATATGTGTGAACTCCATCCCCTCCCATGCATAGGATATGCTGACTGACATTTTTCAAGGATGAAAATGTGCTGGTTTGGGTTTTTCTGGGATGAGGGAATTGTGAGTTGCTCATATCCTCATTTTAATTGCTTTAGTGTCCTATGTGCAGATCCAGCTCCCAGTGACTGCACAGGGGCCTGACGGCCAGGCCAGAGCCTGGCTTGGAAAACATTTTTAGCAGAAGCCCCCTGGGTAAGGATGTTTTGCAGTGACACAGAAGTAAGTGGCTCCCATGGGTGCTGGGTGGTGGTCAGGTGGCAGGGCCAGGCAGGGCAGCCCTGCCAGGCTCACACCAGCCTTGAGCATGCCGGGTCGGGAGCTGCATGAGCACAGCCTGGCTCCAAACCCCTGGATGGGTCATGTTGAAATCCTGTGTCTGTCTTTATTTAGTGCAGCAAATCCCAAGGGAGCTGATGCAAGGAACAATTTACTCTCTGATTTGCCATGGCCCTGGAGAATGATTAATAAACCTTTGTGCATACTTGCTGCAGAGCAGACTGGAGCCACAACTGGAGATCTTGGGGAAACAAGCATCTGGTTTGAGCTCTTGCTGTCCCATTGCAACATGGGCAAAAAAAGAATCTCAAGTGACCAAAACCCACCCTGCAATGCATGTTTTCTTCAGCAGGAGAAGGTGGAGAAAGGGTATCTGTCCCGTAATTTGGCAATGGCCATGCTGAGAGGGAGATGCTGCAAGGAGACAGTGCAGGAGCAGACTGTGGGTTCCCAGCAAAGACTTGATTCTTTCAAGCTTCACTTTTCTTGTTGGACCTTTTTCCCCTTTTAGCAGTACCTCCTTCCCATCCCATTCCATCCCAGGCACACTAATTGTGATGCTTCCTTTCGTTAGGGTGGGGGAGATGTCTCACAAGATACATGAGCCACTGAATGATCCAACAGCAGCAAACACAATAAGCAGCAAGGAGGAGCACCGGGCTAAAGCCCACCTTGCCTGAGCAGTGAGAGCTCAGCAGGGGCTGAGTGGGGATCTGGGTGTTTGCAGAGCAAATCCTACAGTGGAGTCACTTTGGGAGCTATACCTGGTGCTCCCTGCTGTTGTTTTAAGAGCAGAGGAGGAGAGAAGCTTTGGGAAGGCAAATTGAAAAGCAAGGAAGCAAATGATAAAACAGCCCCTGTCTCTGGGAGGGTTGTGTAAGTGCAAGATCCTCTTTAGCAATCCAGGTGCTATCACTGCTTTACTGTGATGGCAGCTCCACCAAACCAGCAGCTCCTCTGATTTGAGCTCTGTGTCAGTGCAGCACAACCTGTTTTTGGAGACAAAATCCTGTTTGTAGCGATCTGCTGTAGCATCCAGACCTGATGTGTCACCCAAAAATAAATGTGCTCTTGAGGCACCTTTGCTTCGTGAGGCAAAATCAAAATACCATCCAACTGGTCTGTAACTGCACTCACATAACCCACCCAATGAGGCAGATGAGTTGTTTGGAAGCTAGCACTGGATTTTGGACTACGTTGCCTCCAGTGGGCAGTGCAGATGGCAGAGGTACCCAGGCAGCTCCATCCCCTGAGCACTGCCCACTGGCACGGTCGTGATAGGGTTAAGCAGCCTCCCAACACGGGCAGTTGCTCCTATGGGTTTTTAAGGGTTAATATCTCTAACCTACAGACACTGAAAGAATGATCCACCTACTTATGCAGGGGGCGATGGGAGACCGGCTTTGCTGGTAGCCTTTGGCGCATCGGTTGCAGGTGATGCCGGTGACACCGTCCTTGCAGGGACACTGGCCCGTGGTTTGGTTACAGGTTTGGCCGGCGGCACCCACGGGATGGCAATCGCACTCTGTGGGGGAACACACAACAAGAGGGTCAGGGGAGAGCAGAGAGGGCGCAGGCGGCGTTGTGGAGCAATCCCAGCACGGCTCCACCTTTCCTGCCGCCGGCAAACATCCCACCCCGCCAGCGACCGCACTGACCTGGAACAGAGGGGGCATTTGGCAGAGGGGGTGTGGCGGCCCTTACTTGGGCACGGAGGGAATGGCACCAGAGAGGGGGTGGCCCTGCCACAGCCCATCCCACTGCGCAGATGAAAGCGCAGCCAGGATGTCTCAGGTGCTGCACGGCCCCGGGGAGGCAGTGTGGGGACACCCACCCGTGGACACAGAATCACAGAGTATACCGAAGGGGCCCACAGGGATCATCGAGTCCAACTCTTAGCCCTGCACAGGTTCATCCCCAAGAGTCACACCGTGTGCCTGAGAATAAACACAACTGCCTTATCCATGAGTGCTGTGATCAGAAGTTTGCAGGACGCGAAGAGGAGGGGAGCAGGCAAAGCAGCACCCACTGCCCCCACCCCAGCAGCTTCAAACTCCCTCAGGCTCCCAGGAGCAGTGGCAGGACTGTAAGGAAGAGGGACAAAAGCCAGGAGTGTTTCATCACCCCTTCAGCACGTGAGATCTCAGGCAGGGAGCGAGTACTTTCAGAGATGTTGGGAATTCTTTTCACGTGCACTACAAGAAAAACCAAACCAGCCACCCTCCTCCTTTCAGTGCTTTCGCTCGAGCCCTTCCCCGCTGAGCAGCATCCCTGGCAGCTGGCACTGAGGGAGCAGGAAGGAAATGCCCTTCTGGGATGCAGGCAGGCTGGAGGACCTGCTGTTCCCAGCCAGATGGATGGAGGCTTGACGACAGAGCTGGGCAGATGTGAAGGGTTTGGCAGGGGATGTAAATACTGCACTTGAAAACATTCACCATCTCATTTCCCACAGTGGGACTTACCAGTGCAGCTGTTTGGTTAAAAAAAAAAAAAAAAAAGAAAAGAAAAAAGCCAAAAAGCAAAAAAAAAAAAAAAGCCAAAAAAAAAAGGCTTGAGGGCTTATTATCATCACTGCTCCAAAAGGATTACGGCCTCGCACATTTGTTAACAGCCCTGATTTCTAAGAGCTGCAAGCACCGTGCCAGACTGTGGTCTGCCCCTGCTGAGCGGTGGCAGGGAGAGGCAGGAAAGCAGGAAAGCTTTCCTTTTCTCCGGCAGCATCCTCGGGAAGGAGCCAGCCAAATCCCTCCCAGGGGAGCACTGATTCTGCTCTCCTTCTGCCCCTCAGGGGAGCTGCCTGCTAGAAAGGGGGTTTGGGGGAAAACGTGCCCCACTGCCCAAAACCTGGAGGGGGCTGGTCTGTGGGTCAGGAACAGTATGAGTGTCTCCATGGGCTCCAGTGGCTTAAAACACCCCCAAATCCCCCAAACTGGGCATATCACTCCCATGAGGGTTTGTTCTGGACCCTGCAATGATTCTTGGTTTGTCTAGCAACCCCCTGGCTCTGGCACACCCTAAATCTGCCTCATTTGGTGACAACAAATCACATCCCACATTCATTTGTGTTGGATGTCCAAGCTTTGATGTTTGGCTGGAGCTTCCCTCCAATCCACCCCAGCACGATCCTGCTCCAGCTTCCCTGTACCAGCAGCTCCCAGTTTGACCCCCTCCCAGCAGGGTTTGGATAGTGCCTCTGGCCTCCTTGCACTGGTATTTCCCCTTCTCCCTGTGTGGGACATCCCATCCCTGTGCAGCCCTTCCCAGAGCACCAGCAAACTGCTGCCATCCCTGACTCCACCAGTCTTGGATGGCGCCTTGCCAAAACCTCATGGTTTTTCACATGGGAGGGGGAAAAAAACCTTTAAGAAACCAACAAAGCTTTTGCTTCTTTCTTCCTCTTATCCTAACACTTCTGATTTGGTTTTTTTTGGTTAAGAGTCCTGCTCTCTCCCCTGCTGTGAGCTGTCCCTGGGAAATAGCTGCTTGCAAACCTGCCCACAGCAGAAAATTTGCTTTTCTAAACTTAATTTTGATTGAAAAAATTTCAACATGAAATGAGTGTGGCTGGCGATGAGCTCAGAGAGCAGAGGGATGTTTAGGAGGGAAAACCTGCACACTGCAGCTCCAGGGGATGGCTTTGATAATGCTCCAGGAGAGAAAATAAAACCACATTAAGTGAAAGAGTGCAGAAGAGCCAGGACAGAAAAGAGCTAAAGAAGAGCAGAGAGGCAGGAGTTAATCCAAAAATAAGCAAATCAGGGAAGGGTTACACAAGAAGAGGCAAAGGGCAGGAGGATGGGGAGGAACGTGCCTCATGTTTCAGGCGTCCCCTCTGGGGCTGCACGCTGGTTTCAGGCATCGCCTGTAAACCCCCATCCTGTGAGTAATCCTCCCCCATGTGAACGAATTGCACTGATTTCAGTGGGACTGCTTGGATGAGAGAGGGAAAAGGAGTTAAAAAAGCCTCAGTGATGAGTAAGATTTACAGAATCAGGCTCTTGGAGGCTGGGCTGCAGAGCACAGAGCGCTCTTCTGGACACCACATAAATAAATAGCGATGCTGCCGCTTCCTTCCCTCATGAGGTAATGCCTCGGCGCAGCTTGTTCAGAGCTGCTGGGTTATTTTTACAGCCGTTTCTGTCTGAGGTTGTCTCCTCTCTCCCCAGTCTGGGCTCCTGTGAGGGCTCTGCAGCACGAGTGTCACCTGTGTCCCCACAGGCACGTGTGATGTGCCCAAGGTTACAGAATAGACAAGTCGTGGAGGAGCTGGGACTCACCAGCTCGTGGTCCAGGACCTCACCAGGACAAAGCCCTGGCGTATCTCTGACAGCTCATGCTGACACACTGTGGGGTAAATCCCCTCTGGGTGTAGGGATGTGCTTTTGGTTGGGACACAGGACCCTGTGTGTCCGTGACCACTGCCCTGGGCAGAGCATTCTGGCTCCTCCAGAGCCTGACCCCAGTCTGACTTGTCTATCTTCCAGAAAACTCTCCGAATCAGCAGCAGCTCAGCCCTTGTGGTGCAGGGAGGCAGGAGGTGGTCTAGGCAGTGTCTGCAGATGTGTATTTGCTGTCCCTGTCCTAGAGAAACTGAACCAGCGCCAGCAATTAGGAGCAATTAAAGGTAATTTGCAGTTCCCTGGCCAGTGCAAACACTTGCAGCCAGCAATTACAGGCTCTTCTCCTTCCCCAGCCGTGGAGTGGCTGGTCTGCTGGTGCTTGATGCTGATTTTGAGTACAGTTCAGATTCCTTTGGGCTGTACCCCCAAATTGAGGAAAAACTGCAGGGGAGTTTCAGTGGGGATGTGATTGGTGCAAACACCCCTTTGCCATCCCCTTCCTGATGGGCACCTTTGGACTCACAAAACGGCTTTTCAGGCCTGAACTTCCCTAAGTGCAAGATCTGTCCATCACCCACCATGATGCAGAGGGTCACAGTGCCCTGCACTTGGGGTCCCAGGGCTGAAGAAACCTCACTGATCAGGCAAGGAGGGCGCTTGGGACATGCTTGGGGATTATAAGGGTGATAACAGGTGATTTTTCTACTGTATCCTCATACCTTGCTTGAAAAGATCACATCGCAGAGTACGGTACAAGAATGCAGTGAGATGAGAGAGGAGCAAAGAGGAATTATGTTAGTGCAAGAAAATGGGGGGTCTGCAGTCTGTTGGTCCACAGAGCATTGGGGGAAGGAAATAACCATCAGGATTTAATTCTTTCAGAAAATCTTAGAGAAAAATCTTTTTTCCTGGCAGAAATGATCAGGAATGTGTAGGGGAAAATGAAATTGTTTACTGCTTGAAAACATGGCTGTGGAGGAGGAAACAAGGAGCAGGAATCTATAGTGAGGTTTTAATGGGCACTGATGGTAGCAGTGGGGGTGCCTCTGCCTATAAAAGCTGATTTTTCTTATAACTTAATCATGGAGTGGAAAGCAGGGAGCTAAAGGCATTTCTAGGTGACTCCCTTCAACTTGGCTGGTCCAGATGTGTTGGTCTTCTGCGAGACAGACCCAAACTGGCCAAATGGATGAGGAGACAGCAGCCAAAATCCAGTGCACAGAAGGCTGCATAATTGGAAGGAGGGAACAGGATGGCTCATACACACTGAAGGGTCCCAATTAACTGCAACCACTCCAGGAAAAGATCTAGGAGTCAATGAAACATCTGGCTGATTGCAACGGAGCTCAGAAGAGCCACAAGATGGGAGGTTGTGTTATGAAAGGGGTAGAGAGTAACAGTGAATGTAATATCATGGCACTATAGAAATCAATAGCACGTCCTCAGCTGGGGAACTGGAGTGAAAGGCAGGGAGAGGCACCCATCTGAGGATGGAAAAGATTAGGATTGCCTTGCCAAGAGACGTGGAGGGGTGCCAAGTAATGCAGAGCACCGAGAAGGTCAGACAGGTGCTCCTCTTCACTGGTTTTTAAAACACAGGGACAAAGGGACATTCAAGGCATTTAAAAGGCAACCTTTTCAATGATAAAAGGAAATGCTTCTTTGCACTGCACATAATTAACTCGTAGAACTCATGCTACGAGACACCATGGCAAGGGCCCAACAGGATTAGATAGGGCTATGAATGAGAACATCTGTAGTTACATTAGCTGGGATTAATATATATACGGATATAAGCACTCCAAGCCAGCTACTAACTGCCTGCAGTTAGCAGGAGATTTCCCCTGGGGCCAAGCTCTTGCAGAACCGGCTGTCTTGGAGTTTTATATCTCTGTCTGGAGCTTCCAAGACAAGCCACTATTATATGTACAAACCTGCTGAGGCAGAGCATCACCCGCCCAAGCATGGGCAGGGACACATTTCTGTGCCTCACCTGAGGTTTTGGACTGAAAAATACCTGCAGCAAATCTTAGAGCCTTTCATGGAAGGATGCAAAACGCCCTGGGAAAGTGGTTGAGCTTGCTGGGGTGTCTCTGCCCCACTGAAGGCTGACAAATAGCATGACAAAAGTGCAAATATTTTTCCTCCCCTGAATTTTGGTCAGAGGCATTCCCAGCTGCTAATCTTCCCCCACACACGTGTGTTGAAAGGTAAACATAGGGATAAATCTCCAGGCTTAGCACTCCTCAAGTGTGACCTTTATTGAGAAGGTACCTGAAAAGACCTGCATTTTTTGAGAATTAACATCTTCCTGTTTTCAGGGAAGCTGTGTCTTTGGGAGGCTTTCAGAATGATGAAAAATCTTTTTGACTGAGAAAATGGCTGGATTTTACAAGGTGTGCAGATTTCCTCTCCTCACACTGGATCTGCCATGGTCACACACCTTCCAGATCCAACCGCCCAAAGCGTGACCTCTGTACTGAGCAGTGACCCGACAATGCACCAGAGTGGAAAAAAACACCTTAGTTTGCAATAGTCACTGATGAAGGTCCCTGTATTGAGAAATCACATTCAATTTTAAGTATGAATTCAAGTCTCATATAGCCCAGGTGCCTTAGGTTCACATGTATGTTTGCCCGTGCTTTAAAATGCTTTTCCAGAATCATGGCCAAAAATTGCTTCCCTTTGGTTGCTTTCGTTCTCTCCTCTGAAGACTTTAATGGGAGTGAAAAATGTGGCTACAGAAAATTTCTGTTGGGGAAAAAAAATGCATTAAACGCAGATTTCTTTCAAACCCCCCTTCTCTTTGATTCCAGCAGTATTTTAAACATCAAAATGTCAAAACGACTCAACTCAAATTTGCCTGTTGCCTCAATAACACAACCTGATGCAGTAACCATATCTCAGCCTTGTGCTTTAGTATTTAGGGGTGTGGTTTCCATATTATTACTTAAATGAGCTTTTTTTTGTTGTAGAGTTATTTTTTTCCTGTTCCACTTTCTTTAGTAGCTTGGATGCTGAGATCCTGGTTCCTCTGGTTGTATCTGCCCAGGGAATGCAAGGTGTAAGAACTCCTTGGGTGGGTCCAGCTCTCCCATCATATCCATAATCCATCCCAGAGATGACCCCTTGAAGCTGTCACAAAGTCCTGACCTGGGCAGGCTATTTTAGGAGATTTGCTTTGGCTTCTGTCTTTGGGGAATCGATTCAAAACAAGCAGCTCTCCTTCCTCTGGAGACTATCCCAGTTATTTGTCTGTGGATGAGGAAAGCCTGGTCTGATCTCCGTGCACCTGAGCGCTGCTGGCTCTGAGGAGAGCACCCTGTGGGGATGGGTGAGACCACAGCCACTGGCACAGCATCTCCACCACGGGCAGCACGTCCTGCAAATCCCACAGATTTATGTCATGGGGAAGAGAAACTGTGGTATTTAGTGTGCACCCACCCAGTCTGGCCCCAGCTAGTTTGCTTAACCACAAGCAGAGGTTGAAATGCCTCTGTGTTAACCCTGAATACTAATAATGACTTTAAATATTAACTATTAACTGCTTTGCAAGGAGATCGTTGGCTTGTCTGCGATATTGTGAACTGGATTTAGCTCTCCAAAGGATCATATTCATGCACAATGTCCCTCAGCACATTCTCTTGGAGATTTAAAGGTTTCTTGCCAGCAGAACATGAATTCCTCCTTTTATCAGGCAAAGCCAAATAATCTCTTGGTGTTTCACAGTGTCCCTCCTCCTGCGCTGCTTCTCAGGGCTCTCCCATTTCTTCCTCCTGAACTGGCACTCGGGGAAGCCAAGGGCTCTGGCGCCCTGCAGTTTGGGCCAAATTTCACAGATTAGACCTTGTCTTTGTCTTCTCCATAACAAGGAACAGACGGGCCCACAAAGCCTCCACTGAGCAGGAGTCGCTGCTAATCCAGAGGGGGCCTTGAACCACGGCAATAAATCCACTATGGACAGGCATTAGAGATACAGACAATAAGACAATTATGGCAGCACTTTCCAAAATGCTTGAAAATTCCCTTGTTAAAAAAGTTGCTAGAAATTCCCCCGTCGTCTGGGAGCTCCCTCCGTCTTTTGGGTGATTCTCAGCCAGGGATGCTGAGACACCCCGGGATGAAGCATTGGCGCTTGCTTCTCCCTGCTTTGCTGGCAGGATTTGGGTTTTGTCATGGAGGATGTTATCTCTTTTGTTTTTCCATCAAAAGATGTCAGTCTGGTCTAAGATCTGCAGGGCAAGCTCTGGCCAGGCAAAGAGCAGCTTAGTGGGGCACATGACTCTAAAGCAAAGAACGGCTCATCCTGCTTTCATGGAGACATTGCAGGAGAAAGAGTGTGTTGGAAAATACTAATTTTGAGAGGGAGAGAAAAAAAAAGGAAACTTTTTTCCTCCTGATGTGTTTTTAGCCTGGCTTCTGAGGAAATGAAGTTCCTACAAGCGTATTCTCCCACTAACAATATTTCAATCAAATCTGGCAGCAAAGCAAAATTTTCAGAGATAATGAGGTTGTCACAAGCCTCAGGAAAAAAGGCAATGGAGAAGATGAGAGAGAAACTCCAGGAAAAGCTCTGCGGAGGGGGATCCCTTCAGTATGCACAGCCCTTATGGGACACTAAAGTATCTCCAGTGGGGAGAGCCCTCAACCCCCACGTGCAGGGGAAAATTGCAATGAGAGCTCTCAGGGCACAAATCCCAGTCACTAATTCGTGATGCTCCAAGAAGCCTATGTTTAAGTGGAAAATAAATACTTTTCTATCAGAAAAATAAGCCTTTTCGTTTTAGTATGCTGAAAACCCAGAGTGTGTGTAGATGAGCAGGACAGTGCTTTGGTTTAATTCTCAGGATCTGAGAGCCTGGAGGACTTTCCGCTCTGGAGAACTGGTCTGAAGCAGGAAATTATCTCAACAGTTTGAAAACACTTCTGGGGAAGGCAAATTATTCCTTGTCTTTCCTCTGTCTTGGAGATATGCAGAGGTCTGGCTATGCAAGTGAATTTAGCAACTTTTGTTCATAGTCTGAGACTTATCATGGAGAACTGGGGTTTAGTCTGGTTTTATTTCTTAATTAGGGTGCAAATTCCCCTCTATTGTGTCACATACCACCACTTCTGAAAAACCACAGTCCAAAACTGCCCTCCAGGATTGCTTCTGGATGTATCTCTGCTGGAAAACCAAACCCAAGCCACAGTTTTGAAGGTGGTCAGCCCCCAGTTTAGCCAATAAAACTCCTCTTGGGCACCTGCATTGCCAGGATATGATTTTTCAGGAATGCAGAGCTAGCTCTTGTCAGGGAATCACCTATCTACGTTTTCTGATTAAGCTGGATCATCCAAATGTTCATCTAACACGGGTTTAAGACTCAGCTGTCACCTATATCTCTCCTCTGAAGGTGCTGGGGGTTGGTTTCCAGGCTGCAATGGAGACTCAAGGTCCTTCTGAGGGTCTCTGGAGGAGCATCCTCCATCCTCCCAATTGCACCTTTTGGTTCCCTGGAGTCAGCAGTGTGTCTTTCCCTGAACTCTGCAAGCCCCACACAGTGCTGGCAGGTTCTGCCACGGCTTTTACCCTTTTCTCTTCCCCTTTTTCAGCTCATCCCTTCCCTGGGCTGTTCCTCCCTCCTGTACTAAAAGTGACGCAGCTCTCTGGCTGCTGTGGAGGTGGATGTCTAACCCAGCTCACCTGGGGGTGTCCCTCTCCTGGGGGGTGGTGTTTGGGGTCCTTGTTTTACAGAGCATTCCCTGGGCTGTGACACACAGGACATGCTGGGGCCCTGAGTGCATCTCCCACGGGAGCAGGTGCTCCTGGCTGGGCTGGGAATGGGGACACCAGAGCCCCACTCCGGGGTCTGTGCAGCAGGTCAGGCCCCTGCCTGGTGAACTGATGTCTTGGTTATGTCCAGGTGTCTTCCCAGCCCATCTGAAGATGCCAAAAGTCACTTCCTCACCTCCCCTTCCCCAAACCAGGTTTGTTTCAAATTTACCTTTAAATGCAAGGGAGTTGTACCAACTCAGACAAGTCCAAGAGACTCCTGGGAGAGAGGGGAGCTCTGCTGAAAAGGGCTCTGGAAGTACCACTGTGGTTCTTTGGAGGAGAACCAGGGCCCAGATAAGCAGCAGTCCCCTCCTTCAAGGTGCACAGTGCCTGCCCAGAGCAGTTCCAGGAGTCCTGGCTGGCAGGGGAGCCAAATCCCACAGCAAAAAGTACCTGGGAGGGACCAACATGTGGAATTATTGACTTCCCTGGAGCCAGAAGGCAGCTGCAGCTTAGGGAAGTTTTTGGTATAGAGGTGATTTTGCTCTGACCTTATCAAGAGGCAAACAGACAAACCCCTCACTCTTCTTTTTCTTTTTAATTCTTCCTTTTTTTTTTCTTTTGTTTTGGTTTTTTTTTGTTATTGACCTTCAAAAACCAACTTCCAGAAATTGTAGCAGAGCAGAGACTCCCAGCACATGCATTTCATCTGGGATGTGGGTGGCAGAGCCTCCTCACTCATGGCAATGCCCCTTGGTGCTCTGCCAGCCCCTGGGGCTGGAAGGGAGGACTGAGGTCCTCTCTGCTCTCTCCAAACATCCAGGTTTCAATCCTGGACTGTCTAAAATACATTCCACTGAAAGCAAATATCTGTTTAAACTTTGCTGTGTTGGGGGAGGTGACCCTGACCGGAAGCCAAAGTCAGTGATGAATTTCTGGGAAGACCAGAAAGCAGGATTTTACATTCATGCCAGTTAATTTGCACTAAAATGGAGAACCATACATCATCAAAATTGTGGATTTTAAAAAGCTGTAATCGCCAGGTAGATGTCTTGTGTTGAGCTTGAGTATTCATTTGAAAAAGACAAAAAAAAAAAATCACTCCTTTTCCACATTTTCACACTACAAATGCAAAACAGTTTAGGAGTTTTTGTAATACTCATGTCCCTTCTTTGCTCTGGGACCCTCCCAGCCCAGGTTGGTGAATGGTGCAGCTCTGCCCTGGGTCCTTGGGGTGCCACAGGGGACGTGGCACTTGGTGGGGGTGGTACTCGAGCTCTGGAGCTGCCCCTGGACATCCCCCCATAGCGACCCATGAGCACAGACAGCTTAAAGCTGCATGTCCATAAACTTTCTCCAACTGATTTGTGTGTGTCTGGGGGTTGCTGATGACAAGTTTTAGATGTAGAAACCATAAATCAGCTCTTGGCACTTGGAATAATATTGATATAAAGACTTATGGGGCCTTGGGGAAGGGGGTGACTAAGGCATAGCCACTAACAAATATAGTATGGAAATGCAGCTAGAAAACTGTTCTTTTGGCAGTGGAAGGGCATGTCCTGTGGAGAAGTGAAAGTCTGTGCTTGGCAGATCGATTCCTTGGAATTTGGACTTTCTCCAGTGATGTGATTTCTCAGAGATGACCAAGCCCTGACACAAGAACTCGACCCAAGCCCTACCAGCACTACAAGTGGGCTCATCTCTCATCTGAACAGCAGCTCCAGCTGGTCTCCAAAGAGGAAGAAAAAGAGAAAAGGAAGGGAAGGAAGTTTGATAATTACAGACAACTCGCTGGTGTGAATTCCTAGAAAGTATTGCCTTGGACGTTGCCTTGAAACAACAACTGAGCTGGACTAGAGATGGGCATCAAAATGAGGTTGCTCTGGAGAGAGGAGCATCTCTCTTAGGTTGCTTCACCCTTGCCTTAGGTGGACACCAAGGGCAGATCTCCTGTGCGGATGGGCTCCCTGCAGTGATGGTAGGGTGCCTGGGGAGCAGGTACTCACTGCAGACAAGGAAAGGCTGGGGACAGGAGCCCTGTCAGGAGCCACCACTGCTGTCCCTGGAGCCCTGGTGTAGGGGATCCAGCCAGGCCATCCCTACATCTGGGATGTGTTAGCTGTGAGCTGGCCTACCCTCCAAGGTGTGCATTGGGGACCATGATGGCAGGGGCCATCCCTGAGGATGGAGGGGTGCTGACCATAACTGAAACCATGGACAGACTGATCTCGCTGTCCTACACTGGGACATGGCCCGTGGGACACCAGTGGGACACCGGCACACGGATGACAGTGAGCCTGTTCTCAGACTCTGCTGTCTAATGTGGGGCTTATCCCTATTGCCCTCTGCACTCCAACTTCCCAGCGGGGCTCCGGGCAGTAAGGACAGGTTCCATCTCCCCTGGCTTCAGCCTCGTGGGAATGAGCTCTCAGCTCTAAGCTGGTCACGCAGCTCCCTCTATAGTCAGTGGAGAGAGGCGGGGACTCGTCCCACTGTCCCTGTCACCAGAGGCTCTGCTCTCCTCTCCAGGCAACACTGGGAGCCAAAGGAGTTCGGCTGTGTTAGTTCCCTCACTCAGGACCTGCAGCTGAGTGGGAAGAAAACCTGTATCTGCACCCATGAAAGGATCAGAGGCTGAGCCCATGGGATGGCACTCACCCTCCCTCTGCTTCAACCCAAACTGCCTCCAAAATGAAAATGTCAAAGGCTTGACCCTTTGTGGGTACAAGCCAGGATGGGCAGGTAGGCTGGAAGTGCCTTTTGGGTTTTGAATAAGCCATTAAATACATCAATGCAGATGGAAAACCTGCCAGACTCGGCACAGGCGTGGAGCTGTGGCAGCACCAGGGAATCAGACAATCCCATTTTTTACCAAAACATGGAGTCCTAATGAATGTGACCTCTCCAGGTGCCAAATCCTGCCCCTCCACAAGGGGTTTACACTGGCAGCCTCAGCACAAGTGCATTCGTAATGTGTATCATTTGTCATCTTTTCATCAAAAAGTGTGTAAAGCCTCTCCCCCAAGTGCAGAGCTGTTTTACAGCCAGGCTATAAAATCCTGCAGACTCTCTGCTCCAATAGAATTACATTAGTTCCAATAATCTGGCAAATATCAGGAGGGAATTTAATCAAAAGAAATAACACCAGGGCCCTGATTTACAGCAGCCCATGACAGAGCGGGGCGGACGAAGGTTTGCAGGACTCAGATGTGGAATTTCACTTGCAACATCATTTGGAGCAGAGGGAAAGCAGAAGGAACTGAGAGCAGGGCTTTGGTGTGTTGGGAACTCTTTGTGCTTTCTCAAACACTAATGAGAAAAGGAACAATTCACCCTTGTCTGTCTTAAAAGATGAACATGCAAAATTTCTTATATCTGGAGTTTTGTTGCTTCTCTGGATAGCCCCTACACCTAAAGGGTGTGTGCAAGACTAGGGGTTTGATGTGTCCAGAGCAAAAGGAATCCTGCTCCCTTGTCCTCTGGGATGAGCCCATCCATCCCCCCAGTGGAGGAGCAGCAGGACCATGGGACTCCTCCAGCCCCAGAGTCCCCAGCTGGGGCCACACAGAGATCAGCTGTGGGGTGTGACCTCAAAACACTGGGGGAACCCAAGCCCTGGCTTGAGTAACTGCTGTCCCTGGGTTTGCCTGACCACCCACCCACAGCAGCCACACTTCTCCAGCCCCAGCCCCAGCTCCAGCCTGGCAGGCTCTGGCACGCACCCAGCGTTGCCACTTCATGCAATATCCCTGCTCCATCTGTCATCAATTCCTTTGCATGTGGTTTGCAGACTCTGTGCCGTGCCCTGCTTTGTGTGGCTCTGTGACAAGGGCATCTCTGGGCACTGACAAATTCCTTGCTTTTATCATTTTTGCAAGAAAACCACTGGAAGCTAACGCAGAGGCGAATTACATGGCACAGCTGCATTGCTGTTAACCATTGGGGAAAAGTCATCCTTAAAGCCCAGCTTCTTATGCCTTCATCTGTGCTGCTGAGACAACTTCAAATCATTAAAAAACCCCCTATAATTTAACAGTTATTATAGGTTTGGCTATTAGGAAGCCAAACAGCCCTGTGATGGGCAGGAGGATGTTGCCCAGCTCTGCTTTCTGCTCACCTTTTGCTGCCCGTGCCTCACGCTGTGCCCTACAAACAAGTGCAAAAGTTTGTGGATTTCTCTTTTTCTCCAAGTTAAAATTAAGTAGACCTTGTGCAAACATTTCTGCAACATTGTATTTTTGCATAAATAGCCAACCAAACATTGAAAAGAATGCCTTTAATTTTCTAAGGTTAGGTGTGTTACGAGTTGAGGTACATAACCTCTTGCATAGGATGGAGTGGGAGATGAGGAATGTGAGTGAAGTCGAATTAACACAAAAATCTCCTGGGCGGCTCTTTCGTGGGGTATTTGCTGTGAGCTCACACACTTGCCAGGGTTGGTGAGTGTGCCATGTGCTCTTGGAAGCTCCCAAGGCACCAGGGCTCTATTATATGCATTTATTTAAATGTGTTACATGTGGAACACAATGAGAGCAATGTGATGGCTGTAAGATTCAAGTCTTACAGAGAAAACAGTCTGCTGGGTGAGAGCAGACAGCAGATAGTGGTCAGGGAGATGGCAGATGCTTCAGAATGGTTAATTCTTCAATTTGAAACACATTTGGTTGAGATGAGGAGAGGGTTACCCATTGTCAGCTGGTTTGGTGAGATGACAAATGAAAATTGTTATCAATGGTGAGATGACTAAAGCTGTTAGATGATAGGTTTGTTTTTTAAACATGCCTGTTTTCAACAATTATTTCAGAAAAAGCCCTGAATTGGGAAAGAAAAATAGAGGGAATACAAACCTTCACTGTGTCATAAACAGAGCTCAGGAAAACGAGTTTTCAAAGGAATGCCTGTGCTGTAGGAAACTTCATTTTGCTGCTTTTGTACAGGACAGTGGATTACACCAACAATAACCCTACAAGTACTGTAAAATCCTGCTCACAGGCTGCAAGCTGGGAGCTGGTCAGCACAGTTATCACATACCTTTGTATCTGTTACAAACCATGGGGGGCTGGAGAAGTATTTAAATTTGGCCACCTCCAATTTCAAGTGCAGGAGCAGTTTGAGAAGGCAGAGGACGAGAAAAGGACAATTGCAAAGAGCATTTAATGGAGTGAATGACCCAGCAACTGGGAAATTCAGCCTAAAAAGCTTGTGGAGGGCCTCATGGAGGCCAGTGCCTCAATTCCTGGTGCTCTCCTGGGGAAATCGAGGCAGCTCTGAGGTTTCCTACCTGCAGGTACCACCCGGCTGTATTTTTTGATAGGACCACTGTGCTGTCAGCCACGGAGAGGTCAGCAGAGGGAAGGGCCAGGGAACAGCAAGGAGGGAGGGGCAGGACAGAGGGTACAGGCTGCCTGGCCAGGGAGGAGAGCTGGGAAAAGCAGGAATGAGAACAGTCCTGGGAAGTGCCAGGATCAGTCAAGAGTGGGTTAAGCATGGACATCACTGCCAACACAGGGCAGAGACTGCCTTTTCCCAGGACGGAAAAGCAGAGGAAGGGATCCATCCTACCCTCCAGCCAAGCATCCCCCCCCGCTCCATGCTCCCTGTGCTGATCCCAGAGGACTGGAATCCCTGTGGACACACATGGCAGACAAAAAGCCCTCCTCTCCTCCAAATCACACCACATCCCCAGAAGTCCCCATGCTGGGGAGGCAGAAACCACAGCCCTGGGAGGGAGTTTACTGTCCTTGGGGAGGGCAAGAATTCTTCCCAGCGGGGCAGCCCAAAACCCTTTCTGGAGAGAAGGAAGGTAAACCAGAATCAGGCTCTGGACATCAGCAGTGCTGATCATGGAAGGTGATGGGTGCCCACATAACACCCCTCAAGGAGCGCCCACACCTTCACCATTTCCCTTTCACTGGCTCAATCTGACATTATTTCACTGCTATTTCACTGTTATTTCATCAGTGACCTGGCTGGGAAGGCAAAAATATTAACTTTATTCCCACACAGATCCTCTCAGGATGGGAGGACAAGGCATTTCCATTCATAGCATGCAGCTCCCTGCCAGAGCTGGGGTCCCTCTGGGATTCTGGGTGTTGCGGCTGGCATGGAAGAGGCTCAGTCCCTCAACACCCCTCCCTTCTGGCTCCTTGCATACTGAAATGACAGCTCCTCTCCCCCCCAGGCCCATGGATGGGGTTCCCAGCAGCCCACACATCAGCTGGAGCTGGTTAGGAGCCTCAGTGCAGGGTGGGTAGAAAATATCTCGTTGGAATAGTTTTTACAAGGTGAAAAGGGAGGAACTGGACTGGCTGAAGAAGTGGTTTCTTTTTTTGTTTTGGCAAAAAGTGTCTGTTTTCAGTGGGGGGAAAAAAAAAAGTAGCATTTTCATTAAAAATTAAAATGCTGAAGACTCAAAACTTTCCAGCCAAAAATACCCAGCTGAGGCCAAAAAGCTTTTAGTTTCTTATTGAAATGAGTCTTCAGAGAGAAAAGAGCTGAAGATTTCTGTGGGAAACCCCAACATTTTCTAGTCTGGCTTTTGAACGTTTGCTTGACTCCTTTCGCTGCACCTCAGGTTCAGGATTTACATCTCCCCCAGCTGAGAGTGGGAAAGGTTCATTTGCAGGATTTGCTCTTATTGCTGCTCCCGCCCCAGCTGAAGCCCAGCTCCCCTTCACGTCCACACAAGGAAACCTCAAAAAAACCACTGAGCTCAAAATAAACTTGTTTCCCTTTTTACTGTTCCCTCCTCGTCCGGAGGAGTGACATGTTCTGTGCGTGGGTTGAGTGCTGCCTGTGCCCCAGCAGTGCCGGGGCGAGGGTGGAGTGGGGGAGATGGAGATGGGTATTCAGGGGACGCTGATCTACAGATGCTACATCTGACCCCATACCTGGGATTCTGTGCACTTTACATGTGTGATGACCAGGTTAGCAGATAAAGCACGTGATAACCGATAAACACTGAAATAATTTCAAGTCATCCTCAGCAGTGAGGACTTGTATTTCGGTGGCCTCATCCTCACCTGGAGGAGACCAGGGAGAGGTGATGTAAGGGAACGTGGGGGCAAGAAAAGCAATTTCAAACGGCAAGAAAACTCATTTCAAATTGGTTTGGGAGAGGGAGGAGCAGGAGGAGTTTGGCTCCTGCGGAACAGGAGCTGCAGGAAGGGGCTGGAGGGGAATGAGCTGCAGGGTCCCGGCCATCCCACGCCCCACCCCGGTACCTTTGCAGGCCTTGCGGTGGGAGATGGGCTTGCTGAGGTCTCGGTAGAAGCCCTCCTTGCAGTAGTGGCAGTGCCTCCCCGCCGTGTTGTGCCGGCAGTTGAGGCAGACACCGCCGCTCTTGCGCCCCGACAGCTTGTACAGCTCCATGTTGAAGCGGCAGCGCCGGGCGTGCAGGTTGCAGTTGCAGGCTGAGAGAGGCAAAGAGTGGAGATTGTCACTGTTTGTGCCCAGCCACGGAGGTGCCAAACCCGGGGGAGCCCGTGTGAGCAAGGCTGGGCACCCAGTGTGCCCTGTCAGAGCGGGGTGTCACAGGGTAGGATGCTTTGGTGGCAGCTTCTAACCCACATCCCTTCCTGACCAAGGCTATGTGGTAAGTCCAGCTTTCTGGAGGGGAAGCTGAGGTCACCAAGACCTCATTTCACTATCCTGACTTGTAGCAAATGTGCCTTTGCCTCTCGCTGCTCTTAATGTGGATTAGAATCCGGGTGAGGACAGGGAGCCCATCCATGGTCAGGGAACAGAGCACACTCCCCCCCACTGCTCCTCCAGCTTTGTCACAAGCACTTTGTCCCATGCAAGCACTGCTCTCTCCCTTCTCATCCACTCTCACTTTGTATTGTGCTACTGCTCAGTACAAAGGCCCCCAAACTGCTGTGAACCCCCCCCACTTCTCAGTACCTCAGGAACCCCCTCTGCCCACCCCTGCAGGAAGGGGTTTCCATCATCACCTGCCCAACCTTCCCGGTGTTGCCACTCTCACCAGTTCTGACACACATGCGTGTTTGAGCTCCAAATACCATTTCAACACTTTCCTAGCTAGTTTCTTCCTCGTCTTTCCATACCACAGGCTCTGTTACTCATCTGCAGCCTTGAGGATGCTGATAAACCTCACCTCTGCCTCCACATCCCCCATCCTGCCTGGGGCAGGGCTGGCCTGACACCCCGTTAACCAAATACCTAGAAGTCCCCCAGTGCTTTGATTGCATGTGCTGTGACTGAGATGTCCAATTCCTCCACCATATGCAGCCTAATGTCAACACAGGCACTATTTTAACAGGGGGCCTTTGCAAAGGACAACTTAAGGACTTCAAAAGCCCAACCCCTCGCCTGCCTCTCCCCTGAGCTGTCACGGGGACATCAAGAGGCAGTTGCTGGGGCTCTGTGCTTTGCTGAGAATTTTATAGCTTGTTTTCTTTTCCTGTTGCTTTTATTTGCTCTTCACCCCTGAACAATGCAGCTGTGCCATGCCAGCCCACAGCTGGGCCTCTCGACTCGGCACGAAGGTGTCACGGCTCTGGGCTTGTCACCTTCCTTTAAAGCAGAGACATCTTAATCCCTCATTCCTTCCTGTTTACCTTATGGTGCTTGCCCAACACAAAGACATGCTATATTTGCTTAATTATCAAATTTCAACGCAGAAAATTACAGTGCAGTTCTGCGTTATTCATTAGGAACAATCCCCAGCTGACACACGATGTGAAAGGAAAGGGGAGAGCGAAATCCTCCATCCACATCCAGCCAGCGGGATGGAGCCTGCTCTCTCCATGCCTTGCAATCGGAATTCCCGCAGCTGACATGGTGAGGCCAAACCTCAGGTCCCCACCAAATGCTGGCAGAGCAGGAGCAGCAGCCACCAACATGCTAATGGTGACAAGAGCGGCCCCGGAGCAGTTTGCCGGCCGTGAGGGAGTGAGATTCCTGACACTGAGCGGGGCTACGACTTTGAACCGTGGTTTGCCTCTCCTTCAGATGAGCCCAGCAGCCTGTGGGTGCATTTGTCAACTCCTGAAACAGGAGACGACCATCAAGGAGACGAGAGACACCGCTCCTGCATCCCGAGGGAATCATTGCTGTTTAGATCTGATCGGTCCCACAGACACATGTGCTGATGCTGCGCTTTAACAGCCTGTTTGCAGCTAAAAGAAGCACAGGAGCACGCACCAGGCACTTTCTGTGCCCTCTTTGGAGGTTTTTCCCCTCCCATCTAAACCTCAGGAAGAGCAGCATGCTGTGCCTTGCTGCAGCAGCTGCTCAGCTCTGGTTCCTCCTTGTCTCACACGTGCTGAGCAGCCCCAGCCACCACAATGGCTCCACCACCCACAGTAAAAATAGGGGGTTAGAGATGATTCTTGCCCTGCAGAACACACGAACTGAGCTTTTGGGAAAGAGGTGAAGTTTTTAAAGTCCCAACCCTTGTTTTGCAGCAGGTGAAATCCTTGTTTTACAGTGGTGAACCAAGATGCTAAGATTAAACCCTTTTTCTAGGCATTCAGAAGGTGCAGGGCCAAGGGCTGGTTCCTTCACTCAAGGTAGAACCTCTCTCCAGGCACGAATGAGGGCTGTGACATGAAGGATGATCTCTTGGCTGTACCTAAATCCCCAGGCAACACCTGTATCAATGGCACAGCCTCAGGACTCAGCTCAAGCAGAGGAAAAAAAGAGATTTAAATCCCTCAGTCTGAGGGTTGGTCATCCCTGCTATAGCCTGTGACTACACGGGCACATCTCCATCCTTCAAAGCCTTGAGGCTTATGAGCAGCTCTGCCTTTGGTGATACAAACCACAGGATTTAGTCTCTGTTGATTAACAAGAGGAGACATTTCTCCAGGGGGTGGCATGGCCTCACAAAAGACTTAGTTCTTTCTTGACTCTGTAAGAAATGCATGTTTTCCCCAGAGAGCGAAAGCTCACCTCCTCCTAAAACTTGTATTTTAGGAGAGCTGGACTTGGCACTTGAGTATTTTGCAAGATTGCATTGGCAAATCCCTTTTTAAAATTCAAAGCTGAGCCCACACGAAGAGTGACTGAAAATCTTCACATTTCTTTGGGTTGCTTGATAAGCAGAAATGTTTTTGCAAAGCCAGGAAAACAGGACTCTAGAGATTTTCTCAAGTTCTTTGCTAATATTTCTTCTGGTCCCACTAGAGCAGAGCTGCACAGGAATGTGGAGGAATAAGTGGAGTGTGCAGAACAGCTCACAGCTCTGCTCTTGGGATCCATTTTACATTGATCTTCCAGGGATGGGAAAATCCAGTGTCTGAAGAAGGGAAGAACCTGAACCTCACAACATGCTGCAAGGAGCTCCCCAAAACAGCCATCCCTGTCCTCACCCAGACTCAACAACCTAAGTATTGTGGATGCCTTGGGGTATAAACCCTCCAAGGAGGAAGTGAATGAGCTGGGAGAAGGTGTGGGCTGGTCCAGCCCATCTCCATGAGCAGAATGACCTCCCTGCGAGCTTCCTACAAGCACAACAAGCAGCCAGGGAGCAACAGCCACCCCTCCACTGTGACTTCTCAGCTTTTTTTGGCTCCATCAGCTCAGCCTTGGTTCTGTCTCTTCCTTCCACCTGCACTCCCAAGGCACAGAGAACACCACTGGACACTGATTGCCTCCTAACCCCATGCACATGGTTGCATTGCCATCATCCACCCCTTCCTGATCCACCTGTTTCTGCCAACAGAAGTGGCCAAACTGACACAGGGAGAGTGGTTTTAATTGAAATTACTGTCTCCTGTGTTCACCCTGAGTGTCTGGGTGGTCAGTGCCGTGCACCCCTAGCTACCAGCCAGGGCTGGATGGAAGCTCTGTCTGCAGCCTGATGTGTTTGCAGATGCCCAGTGGGAGAGGTTTGGTCTGATTGAAAGAAAATAGCCATCCTATTTTCTCTTGACAGTAGCGCATAGGGACAGAGGAATTAAGGCAATGCAGTAAATGACCCATCCAGGCATCAGAAAGTCCTTGCTGGGGCACATCGGGATGGGATCCATCACACGGAGGTGCTGAGTGCTGTGGACTCAGTGACAAGTCGTGATGCTCTCGGATCCCATCTTCCAACCTGCGCACAGTCCCTGGGTGCTCCCCATGGTGGGCAGGGCCTGTGGTTCACCCTGCCACACTTCCCTGGACAGAGGCACTCAGGACAGGCTCCCGCCCTCCCTCTCCCTCATCCGAAGTTAATCCCCCGCTGCGCTGAAGAGTTTTGCCTTGTTCCTAACACGACTTGGCCTGCCTTTAATTTTCAGCCACTGCTTCTCGGTTGGAATTTCCCTTCCACACTAAGTGGCTCTTTAGCAACCCAACTTTTCTTTCTATGAATGCCTTTGCCAGCTGTAGTAAAAATCAACTCCCAGTATTGGCATCACCTACACTCCCCACGCTCTGCTTTTCACCTAGGGGAGAACACACCCCTGCGTGGGCTGCAGACCCAGCTATGAGCAGAACATGGGCCAGTTGCTGAGACCTCTCTGATGAAAGGGTTTGCCTGCAGTTGCTCAGCTAAGCTCAGTGCTGCTGTCTCCTGCTCTCCTCTTTCTCTCCTCTTGCCAAGGACCTCACAAGCCTTTTGTTCGCTTGCTTTATTGCACACAGATGTAGAGAGCTTCATCAAATGTCTCTACCTGAGCAGCCAGGCTCCAATATGAATAACCAGATTTCATTTAAACACAGATGTTCAGAAACTTGGAGAAGGCTGGAGTGGAAAAGGGGAAAGCTGCAGGTTGGACCCAGCTGAAGAAAGTACCGCAGAATCTTCTCCGCATTGAAAATAGTGACTGGGTCAAATTAATCACTCAAAGGAGGTCAAGGTGGGTAGGATTTTCCATTTGGGAGAACGAAAGGAGATACATGAATGGAAGCACAGGCTGGAGCTGTGTGGTGGGAGCTGTGGTTGTGGTCTTTGTGCTGCTGCTGTGTCCCCCAGGCCCCATGTCCCCGTGCCCTGCGTCTCCCAGGACACATTCCTTCTCCGTGGTTTTCATTCAGCAATGACAATGCTGCCCTTTCAAAAGACCCCACCCTCCCAAAGCTTATATTTTGGCAATTTTCAAAATGCAAATTGCTTTTTAAACAAACGAAAGCCCCAAAACATTTTGTTTTAATTTTTGCAAACAATAATTCAGGGGAAGGGGGGAAGGGAAAGGGGAGGATAGAAGAATCCAGAGGCTGAAAGTAATCTCTAAATTTGACTTGAATTTATGAACAGTCTCAGTCTCCTTAAAATTGTCCTTTTCCCAAATAAGTTTCTTTTTTCTAGAAAATTGCTAGTTCAGCCTGAGCTATCATTTCTCTTCTGCAGGAACAATCCTTGCATGCACTGTCCTGGCTGCTGAGAGGGCACCCTGTCCTTACCCATCTTGGGGGGGCTTTGCTCCTAGGGCACCCCTGGAGATATCTTCAGGGATCTTATTTTTGAGGACCACACTGGTCAAGGAAACAGTCACCTTTAAATCAAAGAGAGGGGACAATAGAGGTGAGGCAGCCAGAGGCCTGTCTACTTGCTGGACTGGGAGGTAAAGAGAAATCTCCTCCAGAGACAGCAGGAGGGTGTCCCTGGTCCCCTACAGTGTCTCCTCAAGCTTGCTGGCAACTGGTTTGAGGTCTTGGAGCAGCTGGGCATGAACCTGGAGCTGCTGGATGAGCTCCTAGACCACTACATGGCACGGGACCCCACCGGTCCAGCACAGTCTGCTGTGCATTGGGTTGCCAGGGCTGTGCCTGGTGAGTGATCCAACCTGGTGTGGCCTGCAGGAATCTCTCCTGAGGGCTATGGATGTGGCGGAGAGGGTTTCTGTCTGTGCCTGCTGCAGCAGAATGGCCAAACATGGGTGAACACCGGCCGTGGTGGTGACAAAGTCCTGCAGAGTGGAACCACCACATGTGACCCCGGGAGCTTGGAACCATCAGGACTGAGTGTCCAGACCCAGCTCTGCTTGCCCTACTGTGTGGCCCAGTGTCACCTACCACAGACCCAGCCAGCTGACACTAAACAGAAACGTTTGCTCAGGAAAATTCATTTGCGGGAGCTGTTGGGTCTGAGTAAGGAGGAGGCTCAGAATTGGCTTGGTTTGCTCGAGCAAAGGGAAATCCATCAGGGCATTGTGGCTGCGAGGGGGATACACGAGGTCTGTGCCAGGCCCCAAGTTTTCCTGACAGTCAGAGCAAAAGGATGGAGGGAAGTGTGTGGACACACCACAAAACATGCAGCTGTGGCTGGCATCGCCCACGGGCCCGGAGCCACAAACCTGGCCTGCAGCAAAAGCAAGTGTGCACTGTGGTGGGGGAAGGAAAGCCCCATCCTTGCTGGGACATCCCCCCCTCCCCACTGCTGGGACTGAAGGCTTTTTGAGCAGCCCCTCACAGTCTGAGCTACTCCCCATGAGGCCTCTCCCCTCTCTTCACCTGTGAGAAACACCCTGAGACCAAGGAATGGCCAAACTGTAGGTGAAGCAAGAAAGAAGGGTCCTGGGGAGAAACACACTGAGAGCGTCTTCCCCTTGGCACAAAAATGGGTTTGGGAACAGAAGACTTTTCCATGCTTGAAAAACCTGAGGAATAGCCATTCTGTGGAAAAGTTCTAGATGAGATGTCATCAGAGTGACTCAGAACCTCCCTGGGGATGATGCACACCCCAAGTACCCTTCACTTCCCATTTTGCCCAGTTCCCAAACCTCTACATGCCTGAGGGACCAGGAGGCCCTGGAGATGTCCCCCTGTCAACATTGGTTCTTCAAAGTAGAACAACTCTCTGCAACACTGAAGCCCAAGTTGGTAACAGCAACATTTACACCCACCTGGGACTTCCAAGGATAAGACACTCATTCTCTTCTATGTAAAAAACCCAAAAACGCCCAGACTCTGTTTGGGCTGAAATGTTTGAGATCAGGCATCTGACTCAGGCTGAATATTTCTAGAAAAGTCCCTGCTAAAATGATTCAGCTAGTAATGAGAAACAAGGCTAGTGAAAAATACTGTGCTGTGCCAATGCTAACAAATTTGGGGATTTATTTCCTTAAAGAAAATCTATTGCCCTTACATTAGTAGCCAAGGCTTAAACAGAAAAACATTGCTCCCTGGTAGGGATGTGTCTTTTGCTGTCTCTAAGAAGAACTGCTCAAGCTTGGCTGAGTTTCTAAAGGCACTAAAAAATGGAGGACATGTTTGGTCAAAGCTGATGGAGTTTTGTAGCTGAATTCCCTGAAAACCTAATTTTCACTGGCCAAACCAAGCCTCTAGACACAGGGCAGTGGATGCTTGTCCTGCTGGTGAACTGTGGTGCTGACTGTGGTGGTGCCAACCCACCCTGATCCTTCCTGCCTTCAATGCAAAGTCCCTCAGGCCTCTCCAGTGGACCCCTGCCCTGTCATGTTCATCATTAACTCCATCAGCAGGAAGGGTGAATTTTCAGCAGATGCTGGGGAGTGGGTGAGAGAAGCAGATGTTAAACAGCAGAGCTTGACAGCTTCAACCCATGAATGTGTTTTGGGAATTGCCCTCAACCTGGCCGACAGCAGGGGTAAACCAGGCATGTCCATGGCGAACCAGATGTCCATCAGCACCCGTAGCCAGCTTAAACACTGGCCATCAAAACTGGGCAGCCGACAGCTTGGCAAGGCCAACTCCCAGTATGTGGTCTCTGGCATATGGTTTTAAGAGTGGATACAGGGAGAAAGTTCAGAGCTGTTCACAGATCAAACCCCAAAGAGGGAAGAACAAATCCCATCAGATCAGCTACTGAGGGTTACTTTGTCATCACTCACAATTATCAAGTTTTCTGTAGTGCAGTGTGTGACCAAAGCTCTTCCCAATAGCACAAGATCCCGTTGGAGAGTATCCAGCAGCTGCTGCAAACCAGGCACTGTGGCTGCCTGTCCATCCCTCCAGCCCCCCATGCCATGGGAGCTGGTTCCAACAGGGACAGACACCACTCACAACTTAACCTCCAATGTGGACCTGTCTGGCTGGGGTCCGATATATGTTTTTATTAATTTCATGGAGGGACATATTTTCATAACTGCTTCCACATTTATTAGTTCCAGACTGGACTGGAACACCAAAATCTCAGTAGGTATTTCCTGGCTGTACATGTGGTATTTCTGGCCCCACAGGAAGCATCAGATGAGCAAGAGCAAGACTTATCTCCTGGGAGGTTTACAGCTCTGAGACATTCAGATTTTGAGCCAGGTTTTAACAATCTCTGGGCAGTGAAGATTCCCCCACTGCCAGCCAGCACACGTGGCAAACAGCTGCTGTCAGCCAGCGGGGTCCTACTGATTGGTGTGTTCCTGCCTGGAACCCTTGGAGACACATCCAGTGACATGCAATGACTCCTTCCAAGCCACCAGGCAGCTGACTGTCTATCAACAGGCAATTGGGGTGCATGAGAAACCTGTGGGCCTGTTGTGTTGCATTGAAATGTTGGGATTTGTGGCAGCCTCTCACCCAAGGCATTTTATCCCAAGACAAAAGCAAGTCTTACTCAATACAGGATGGAAATGACAAAGCAAGCCTTGCCCTGGTGCAGCACACACGGTTGTACTCAAAGTGCCTGGAAATGGGTTGCAAATTGCCCTCACTTCCTCCAATGCACTGGTAGGAGACATCACTGCTCTTCAACAGAGACTGGAGAAGACTCTTTTTCCACCTAGAGGACCTCTGGGAGCTGTCTGAAGATGAGGCCTTCAGCCTCGTAGTCTGCCTCAACAAGGGCTGGAGGAGCCACCTCTGAGAATTGGGATGAGAGCTCCAGGTGGACCTCACCTGAGGGCTGATCTGTGACTCAGAAGGACATGCACAGTGTGTTCCAGGCCTGTCCCCTACACTGACTGACAGCACTTTGTACCCACATCCAGGTCCCAGCACAGCCAGTGAAGTGATGGCACTTGCAAGCACATTCTGAGTGATCCAACAAGAGCTCCCCCTTGCAAATCAGGTGTTGTGCAGGAATTTTGCAGATAACCTTCTGACTGGAAAGAGTTTAATTAACTTTTTTTTTTTGGAGAAGGGAAAAGTCAGGAAGTGAACTCTTTATTTCAGTGTGGGAGATGATACCAGGCTGTCACCAGCTTTGTTTATTTAATTGCACCATCCAAACCCATCCTCCTGAGATTGTAAATCCTTTGAAATGAATTGTTTGCATCCTGTAATTCATCCAGATGCCATCCAAAGGCAGGAGCTGATGGAGAGCTCACCCCACAACCCACAGGTTATCAGAGATAGCATGCAGCCACCAGCCCCCCTTTTGCCCACCCCAGCTCAGCTCCGAGGTGCTGCTTAAGTGTCAGTGTTTGTTTAGAGTCTGAGGGGAATCCACTTGGGAACAATTCACCCACTTAGACTCTGGTCTTGTGGTTTCCCTCTTATCTGGTACAGATCTCAGCAGCAGCTTCCCTCGACTGCTCCCTGCTCCGGGGGTTGTGGTGCCTTGCAGGACCTTTCTCCCCTCTTTACCCCACACCTTGGTGTTTCCCTCCTACCTGTCCAGCCTGACGACTCCCCAGGCAGTTCTGAACCACTGCATGTTGAGTGGATGCTTTTCAAATTGCCAAAATCATCATCCCGGCCCCAAGTTCTTGGTTTCATTAATACTTTTGTGTTTCTGTGAAACCTTGCAGCTCAGGAGGAGGGCACATGGTGGGTCTGAGCACTGCAAACCTCCAGGTGATGCTCCAGCCCAGACCAAGGGGCAGAAGCCAGCATACCCAGTGCACAGGCCATCACTGCCCCACTCCAAGGCATTTTCCTGTAAGCATTCCTACATTTCTGATCAAGGAGGAATCAGCCATTTGAGGGTTAAAGCCGCAGCACAAACAGATATTGAAAGAATTTGCTCATTTAGAGCAAAGTTTACCCAAAATGCAGAAGGCTGATAATGCAACCAGCCCAGCAGAGTCAAAGCATTTTCAAACCTGTATTAAAACTCTTCAGCCCAGAAGGACCAAACAGCTTTAGCTCTGCTTCCATCAGTGCCCCAGGGAGCCAGGAAACTTGGCCGTGGTTCCCAATCAGCCAGGGGGGAAAGCAATGCAAAGCAGTTTTAAACTAGCTCAGGCTGTGCTTCCTCCAGGGCAGACGCAGCTCAAAGTGCTGCTGCTCCTGTGCCCAGTCACTGCCGCTCCCATGGTGCTAATTCAGCCTCCTATGAGGTCGGGCTGTGCCGGGCTCCACTTTATAAACAAACAAAGAGTGTTCAGGAACGTGCTGTGTTTTTTTAACCCTAGATCATTTCCCAATCTTCTCTGGAGCAGGGCCAGGGGAATAGTTAAACCAGCCCTGTTGGAGATAGGCTGAGGACTGAGGCAGACTTCAAAGAGTGGAAAGAAGCAGAAGATACCCTGCTGGAGTCTTCTGTGTGCTGTAATGTAACACTAGGCTCACCTGACTATAGGTAGTGCCTCCATCCCATGTCCCTTTTCCCTGTTGTTATGGACATCCCTTTCCAGGGGGATAAGAGACAGCCCCCTGCAGGACAGGCTACCTGAGAAGGTAGCCGCCCTAGCCAATCCCCCTTCTCAGGTATCCCCTCTCCCTGGACCTTCCTGTTCCGACCCACCATTTTGTTAAATAAAGTTAGATCGGCTTCGACCTTTGAACTGCACACTGCGTCTGTGTCTCATTCCTGCGGGATTTAGCACGTGGTTACTGCAACTCAGAGGCAAGGACCCGCCGGTCTGGACTTGTCCCTTCACCCATAACTGTGGCACAGCCCCAGTCAGACCTGCTTCCAAAGGGATTCTGTAGCTGGAAACCACGGGCTGCTGCTGGAGCCTGGCATGGAGCTCAGCACATCCCGTGGCATCTCTACCCAAACTGAGCAGCATCCCCATCAGGTGACACAGAGTCCTGTGCCACTGTACCAGAAACACTTCTCTGAAGTCCAGCTCTTGTCAGATTCCCTCTGGAGCCTGAGTCAGCATCATCTTCTCCTGTAACACCCTTTTGTCCTTTCCCCACCATTGGTTGGATGCTGCCTTCCCTCCTCTCTGCCAGGATCCCATCTCCTCATGTCCCCGGGCAGTGCCAGTATCTGTGTATTTACACCCCTCTAGACCCCATATCCCTGTGGCAAGGACAGGGGACCACTGCCCATAAGAGACCATCCTTCTTGGAGCTGGGAAAGGATGTTATCCTGCAGGCAGATCCCACAAGCAACTCACGGAACTGCTGGGTTACAGCATGGACAAAAGCCCCAGGCAGGGGGATTCTCCAAGGGGATGGTTCCCTCTCTTTTGTCCCACACTATGGGACCATTTGAGAGATGGTCTGCCTGTGCCTGCAGCTGCTGCTCCAGCCCTTGCCTTACTCTGGGAGATGGAGCACAGGGTGGCTTTGGGAGCACTCGCCGCGGCCTTCTCCCCTTCCCCGTGAATTACAGACCTCAACTTGGCCACTTGACACAGCAGACAGTAACACAAGCTTGACAGATGACGGCCCTCGGGAAGGGATTTGGTTTCTCTCCGAGGCCGAGCTGGCTCAGGGGAGCCATTGGCAGCTCAGTGTGTTTGCTTCCACCCGGCAGAGCGGGACTGAGCATCTGGAGAGGTTGGCCATGGGGCTGTCCCTGTGCCACACAGCCTGGGCTCAGCCACTGCTGCTCAGCAGCTCTTTCCTCAGTGAGGAGATGCTCGCCAGTATAACATCCCTTCCCAGCACAGCACCCCTTCCCAAAACAACACCCCTTCCCAGAACAACACCCTTCCCAGAACAACACGCCTTCCCAGGCTGGAGGCCACACCAGGAGAGCCAGAAACACTCATCTCTGCCTGTGCCATCTCCAGCTGCAAAGCCCTGGCTGTGTCCAGAAGGACACCTACGTCCTGATATGACACCAAAGCCACCCTGAGCTGCCATATCCCATTTTTGGAGAATATTTTCTAACCCTATTATATTAATTAGTGCATTTAAAAGTAGATGAGGGCTTTGTAGGATTGGTTTCTTGCATCAGCTATTGTGCAGGGAAGAACTAGTGTCTTCCAAAGCACCATTGGTCCATAATAAGTCTTGATCTTCCCTGCCTGGTGGGTGTCTGTTTTTCTGGCAATGAAGCTCCCTATCACTTTGGGCTGGTTCAGTTCACCATCAACCAACCCTGAAAAGGTCCTGAGATCCTGCAAATCTGCAAAGTGCTCTGCTGAGGCAGGTGTATGCATGGGAAACATCATTCCAGGAGCCTGGGGCTGAACACCAGCACACCTCCCTGTTATGCTAATAAAGTACAGTAGAATGCTGCTAATTAATCCCTGTTCAATCAATCTTACAGTGACTATGAAAACAGGGACCATCCATCCTTACATGCACATCTGGATGAAGGTGGGAAGCTGATCACTGGCACATGTGCTTTTTCTCTCTGCTCTGCCCTTCTTTCTACGCTACAGACACCCCAAAATTCAGTACCTGTTGATGCCCAGGCAATGAGCAAAGTCAGCACTTCCTTCTTCCCAGCCCACTCCTGCCCACCACTGCCTCACTCCAGGCATGGCCATACACTTCCCTGGCCATCCCAGATGGTGACAAACTGCTGCCCCAAACAAACAGCTGCACTATCCCATTCTCTGCACTCTGGCACACAAATAAATTCCACCAAAAGCAGAGAAGGTCCTGTCATGGCTTGGCCAATCCTGGTCAAGCCACCTAACACTGCTGTGCCTCAGTTTCCCTTCCTGAAAGTGGGCAGGTGCCTCAGGAGGACCCTGAGAAGGTTTTGTTGTGGCAAGGCTGAGAGCTGTGGGTCACAGGAGCCCAAATTGTCTGTGGATCTCTCTGTTAGATGACATACAAATTCAGCGCTATCTGGGAAACCTCAGCAGAGATGGATTTGAATTCCACTTCCAAGTCTTCCAAAACCTGAGGTAACCTGCAACCACACAGTCCTGAGAACAAATCCCAGCAGCTGATGGGATGAACATTCACTGTCCATCCCACAATCCCTTGGACTCTATGTGGGTTGGCTTTCCAAATGCTGTGCAGGTGTGAGCAGCCGTGTTTCCTCAGGGATGTTCACACCTTGGGGGCTGTGGACACAACTCTCCCCTGTGCCCTGGGCAAACAGAGCTATCTTATCACCGGGACACTATTGGGGCATCTGAGAGGGAAGGAAAGCTCAGGCTGCTGTGCCTGACCTCCCAATCAGCGTTATCATCAGCAGGGACATGACAGTATTTCACAGAGGGGTTGGGACAAGCTGTCTGCCCTGCTCCCCCCACACTCTGCTCAGTGCTCCCAGCCAGGCTGGGCAGTCTCAGGACTCCCCAGCAAGGCACTGGTGTATTTTGTTTTCCTGGAGATTGGGGTTTTATCAAAAGCTGACAGGCTTATCCTGCCTTATCAGGGGAGCAGTGCTACTGTTAATGGTTTTCTGTAAAAGGCTCTGGGCAAAAATGTTGATTGTGCCTGGGCTTGAGTAGGTCATGGAGGATGGGAGGTCACCACAGCTGAGCTCAGCATCCTCAGCCCTCTGCAGGGGTCTCCATGGGAAGCAGCACCATGATCCCATGGGTGAACGAGACTGTCCTGCACTGTGCTGCCATGTTTGACATCAAAAACCCCGAACCTGTGAACATTCAAAGGTCCCTCTGCAAGAGGGCAGCTCCCAGCCCGAGTGTCCCACATACACATCCATCTGGAACACAGCATTTCACCTTCTCATTTTCTCTTGGATTGCCATGGGATATGTTACTTTTCCATTCTCCTGTTTCCCAGATGACTAGTGACAGCCTGAGCTGGCTGAAAGCTCACTCCAGAGAAGGGTCTGGGCTGCTGTAGGTGATGGGCTGTTACCTGAGGGTTCAGCAGCCATGGAGGATGAACCCTTAGATGCCAACATCTCAAGGAGCTTCATGGTCTGTGTGTGCTCATCCTCCCAAGGAGCTGTTACCCCTTTTATAAATGGCAAAACCAAGGTTGTAGTGGGGTATTGCAGAGATATGAGGATCCTTATAGAAAGAATTGATGAGCTGGAAATACAAGTCTCTCTGGGGTCAGTGGGACCTATTGGACAATGCAGGGCAGGAACTTCAAGACAAGTCTCTACCTTAAGCAAGTGTTTGAGCATAGTCATGAGGGCATGAATGGAAAAATGCTTGGTGGTACAGGACAAGGGGAATGGGTGGGTATGTTCACTTCATGAAGGATGCTCAGCTCCTGGCTCTGCACAGCTCAGCCCAGCCCTGAGACAGTGTGGGCCTGCGAGTGATCCCACTGACACAGCAACACCAAGGATGGGGAAAGCAGACATCTAAAGCAAAGCCACCATATCTGACCCCACAGCCTCCCTCAGGCAAGGACAATGCACCTGGAGATACAGCAGCACTTCACTGCCCAGCCCAGAGCCCACCGGCTGCCTGCACACTTTGAGGGGTCACTTAGGGCAAACTTTGATGGCATCAAGTCAAAACACACAGCCCCATGAAGGCTGTTCTTCTGTTTCTTTCAGAGGGATTTAATCCAGATCAAAGCTAGTCAAACACAGGGATTTCCCAGCTTTTCTGCTGGGATCAACCTCCAATGCGTGCCATAGCCTTGGGACACTGCCTTGGTCAGCCTGGCCCTCGCTGCTGTTATCACCCCAGGCCAGGGGGCCAGGAAAGACCAGGACTGTTTGAAGAGAATGATTAATCCCTGGATGTGACAGCTTTCATAGCAACAGGGCAGTCTTTGGAGAAGAGCTTGACATGAACACCCAGACACATAAAGCTGCACGTTCTTCAGGGCACAAAGGCTGTTTCTGGCTGTGGAAACTCTTTGCTTTTCCTTTTGGCCAAGACTTGAGGACTGGAAGTGCCTAGTAGAGGGCTCCCTGGGGGTGAGAGAAGGATACTGGGGTCCCCCCTTTCCTAAAGCCATATCACCCACATTTTCCAAGCCCCCTGTTCTCCATTGGGCTGTGGCCATGCAGCCACTGCCAGCATCCTATGGTCACATCTGTAACATCAGGGTCACTGCCAAAACCAACCCTGGGCACAGCAATCACCCAGAGACAGCCCAGACCCAAGCAAAGGTGTTGACAACTTCTTTGAGGACAGAGGAGGAGGAGGGGGTGTAATGGAGCCCTGGGTGTCCCAGCAGCTGCCTTCTCCCTTGCCCTGGGGGACACCAGACATACCACACACTCCTGCGCCTGCCGGGCAGATTTATCAGAACCTTTTAATTACCTTATCATGGGCAATTAGCTCCCACTGCCCCTGGCACAGTCTGCAGACTTGGATCCTTTCAAAGGAGGGCTGGCAGATGCGCATACATTCCTGGGAACCCATGGAGGGAGTGGCAGTGCTGGTGATGGTGAAGAGGATGCTCAGAGATGGGCAGGAGTCACTCAAGCCAAGGGATGGGCCACTTTGGCCCTAAAATTGCCTGTCCCACCACTTCATTCTGTCCTGGATCTGAGTCTGGTCCATGAGCACTCCTGCAGTCACAGCAAGAAGGAGCATGACTGGGTGCTTACATGGACATGGGGCAGCCTGGGCATGGGCAGGAACTGAGCCATGTTCCCACAAATCCTGCAGCCAGGCTGAACAGGTTCCCATACAAAAAACCCCTGGAGTTGTACCTATAGCTTAAGTCTGACCTACCAGGGACACTGTTCAGCTCATGTCCAGACTGTTCTCCCTCCTCTCCATCCCATGGGAAGCGTCTCTGGATGTACAACCCTACATTGTGTCTGGAAACAGGGAAAGTTGGTCCAGGCCAGCCCCATGCCAGGGAGCACATGGTGCTAACGGTGTGGAGAGGCTGGCTTGGCTCCCATGGGACAGGGTGACCACAGCCTGACAGTGCCACATGGTGTGGCTGCTTCTCAGGTCACACCTGAGGTGACATCTTACTGCTGTGGGACAGGGCTGGAAAAGCTGCTTGCCCTGGGCTGGGAGATTAAGGCTGTTCAGGCAGGGTGACAGGCCTAATCCCTTTATCTAAGGGGTTTTTCTCCCTTTTTTGACATGATTCCCTCTGCCCAGCTGCTGTGCTAGACTTAGACTGAGCCTGTCTCTGTGGGAGACCTCCAGGCTGCAGCTGAAGTTCATGAATTTTGCCCAAGTGTTGCAGAGAGGAGATTGCATTTCTTTTAAGGAAACTGCATTTCCTCTGGTTACAGCAACCGGCTGGGAGTGAAGAGTCCTGGATTTTAATCTGGCCTCTGCTTTTGAGTCTTGGCTGCTACTCAGAGCCAAACCTCTGATCCCGCTGTGGTTCATTTTCAGGCACGTGTGCCCCAGAAACCTTTTTTTTTTTTTTTAATTAATTTTTCATACGGAATTCTTTCACTTGATGGATGCAGTGAGAAACTATTTCCCAAACAGGAAAGAGAACCTCTCTCCCCCTCCTCTCTCCTGTGGATGTTTTTAATAACAACATCAATTGTCCACAAACAACTTATTCCTTTCTGACCTCAAAACAACTCCTGGTTAGTGCATTCCAGCGTGGCCACAAAATGAGTCTGAGTGACTTCACAGGGCCCAGCAAGAGGGTTTCCATCACAATGCCCAGTGAGTGAAGGGCCTGATCCCTGAAGATGGGAAGTGCCTTGGCTTTGCTGAGGGATGAGGATGCTGAGCAGCTTGGAAATACACCCTGAGCACAGGGACTGGGGTGCTGCTTTGCCAGTGATTTTCCTGGTGTTTATAACTTCAGCTGCTCCCTTTTCCCCCAGGTTTCCATCTGTGAGGACACCCCTGCTTGTCCTTTGTCCTGAAGCCCCTGTGAGTGGTGTGGACCAAGAAGCATTTCTGCTGTGGGCTCGGGGCTCCTCGTGGCCCAAGTCAGCTGTACATGGCATGAGCAGGAGGTGAGACCTCCCACATGTCTTGCTGATGCACTGTGCAGATCAGGGAGGGGTTACAGTGGGCTGACAAAAGAAAGGGGCATCTGAAGCTCCCCAGTGCCACCCCCGAGGGGGGATGTGTCCCCCACCACGCTGGAAGCTATGCCACCCACAACTCAAGGCTAAACAATGACAGACCTTTAATGTATTAGTGCAGACGCAGATCAGCATTTAAAACCAGGTTTGGCGTAGGAAGTGGGAATTTTGGGGTCATCTTCCATTTCCATCCCTGACTCCAAGAGAAATCACCATGAAATTGTGGCTGGGGATGGGTGAGATGATGCTCTCACAGCCGCTTCCCGTGGTGGCACAACTGGTCCTGCCCTTGGATAGGTCAAAAATCTGCTATGCTCCTGGAGCAGCCAGACTTGCTCAGCCCCAGCAGCCTCACGAGTGCTCCTGCTTAACAAGCTCCTCTCTGGGCATCTCACACTGTTACAGCCCAATTTCCAAATCTGTAGTCCCTGCAGTCCAGCTGGACCACAGGGATCACCACAGGACCCAGACCCACCAGCCCCAAGACTGCAGGATCCCAACCTGGCTGGGGGCATTTTCCAGCCAAAATTATTGATTTAAAGCAGTTTGGGACCAGCTGGAGCTGCTCACGAAGTCATGGTGATCGAGCTGCAAAGAAACGCTGATTTTCCTGTTAGGTCACTGGAAATACACATCTGGGCAATTTTGAAATGCAATATTTCAGTTTTCCGGTGTGAAAGGGCACTGCAAGGCCAAGGGCACCTCAAGGCAACCAGAGGAGGGGTATGAAGCCACAGAGAATCAAACCAAAGGGGGGGGGGATGAGATAAAACATTTCTATGGCCTGAAATCCTGAAGGGAAGGGGAAAGGGAAGTGTGCAGAACAGCAGATGCTTTGGCAAGGAAAAGGAAACAGGCTTGAGCTCAAGCCCACCTCCGGACAGAAAAGCTTTTGCAGTTCCCAGCTTGGCCAGAGCCGCAGGCACTCGCTCACTCCTGACTCCCCTCTGCAGGCGTGAGGGGCCACAGAGCTGTGCCCTGGAATGGGAGACCCCTCTGGACTGGAGGCAACCACCCAACACCCACCCTTTCCACCCCAGAGCCCGAGCTGCCTAAAGCAAACCCCTGCCTCTGCCTCTGCTCACCCCAGCACACACCTGGAGGTCTCGGAGAGACTCAGACATGTATTAACTCAAAAACCTTGACTGCAGCAGGGGCTGATGTGCAAAATCTCTCCCACAGAAGCTTTTCTGGCTGGGTTTCCAGCCCAGTTTCTATGCAGACCAGCCCAGCTGTGTCCCCAGGGGTGGTGGGTGCCTCTGTCCCAGCTGGGCCAGGTACCACCCCACTGGCCACAGCTTCACAGCCAAGTGGGACAACCATCCCTCCCCTCATCCACTCCCAGAGCACCTCAGGGCACTCCTGTGCACACCAGTTCTCTTGCCTTGCCTTCCTTTGGGTGACCAAAGGAAGTTTCTCAAAGCCAAACCGTGAAGTGCCTGTAGTTTGCCCAGTGCTGAACACAAGGCTTTTAAGTGCTTGTTTGCCATGGTTTGTATCTCTGGCACAAGGCTTGCTGCAGCCCTGGAAATAACACTGAGCTGGAGCCCGATCCACACGGCAGGAAATAACCATCATTTTGTAAGTGTTAACAGACAGCAGAGCACCGGCAGGAACACGAGGTATTTCCTAGGAACCCAGATGTTTGTAAACCAGAAGGCTGGGCCTCGCTCATACTGATGTCAGGGAATGCTCAGGGCCTTAAGGGATGTTCCTGCATTAGGAAACAATGTCCTCAAAAACCACAAAAACAGGGACTCCAGTGTTGAGATGAGGAAAACGAACCCGTGACACCCACCAAAGTTTCACCTTGTGGTCAGACCCAGAGGAGCAGGAGACAGCAGGAGCAAAGGCCAGCCTAGCCAGGGTGGTACAGCAAGGAGAGGCTGAGAGGCCGAGGGGACATGACTCTTAGCCCTCCCTTAGTGGCTGACACTCTTTTAACTTCTTACGGGCTTGAATTTGGCCCTCAGCGTTTTCTGGCTGCCATGCAGGGTGTTGGATTAAGGTCCTGGAACTCAGCAGTGGGATGGTTGCTGACTCCACTTGGGAAACAAATATGTTTTCACCTGAAAGACCTGGGAACTTCCAATCACAAGCAGAGAAACAAACTCATCTTCACCAGGATAAATATTGCTTCTTTTGAAACCAGGCTTGGACCGTTAACCTAAAGCTCTGATGTCCCTTCCCCCAAAAGCTCAAGTCTTCACCTGTGGCCAAGCATGTTCCCTCCGAGGCAGAAAAGCTTTCTTCTCCCTTTGAAGACAGCCCAGCAGATTCATTCCAGCTGCACCATTTCGGGAAGCACAAGTGAGAGGGATTTATTTATTGCTCTTGTTGACAAGCTAAACTAAATGGGCACTTGCAATCTGAAATCAGAGTATCTCCTGCAGCCTGGTACTGAGGCAGCTGTGGGTGACAGCTGAACTGGTGCCACCAGCAGGGATCTGGGCACAGCTCTGTCACATGGCACATCCAGCCCTTCCTGGGATGCTTCCCTGCTCCCTCCAACCGGCACACTGGGACTGCCAGTGAGGCCCTTTGGGCTGTGTTTGCCAGTGAAGGGGAGACATAATTCAAATGGTATTTCAAATGCAACTCCTGAGCTCTTCCCCAGGATGGGACGGGGATGTTTGTGCCCAGGAATGAGTGATGGGAGAGCTGAAGCACAGCTACTCACTGCTGGCTGCTGCTTGGGCAGGCGTCCAAACTGATGGTCTCTGGGCTACAGTTTTGCCTGGATTTAAGTTGGTGGCACACAGCAGACCTCTCCAGCCACGCAGCTCATCCCAGAAGCTGTTCCTGACCAGACTGCTGTGGGGGCAGTTTGGAGCTGGAACTGTAGTCAGAGGGGCTGGAGTACCCTGAGCGTCCTGGGAATGGGACACTGGAGACCAGGCAGAAATCCTGCCCAGGCCTTTGATGTCTTCCAGAGTGATAGAGGGTATTTCTGCAGAAGCAGCACAGACACAGGCAGGTCCTTTCCCCTCTGTTTGGACAGCTGCATGGAGAGCATCCCGGCCGAGAAACAAGACTTTGGTCTCATTTTTTTAAACTTCTGCTGGGTTATTTATCACTGGTTCCAGTCCTGGATCCATTCACTGTGTGGCTGTGGCCAGCAGTGTGTGGGCAGGAGAAATGCCCCAGGGACCATGAAACCACAGCCTGAGCAGCTCTGGCTGAAGAGGGGAGCAGGAGCTTCCCCCTGTGCCAAGCAGGCAGCTGCTCTCCGTCATCACCCGCTCAGCAGGAGAGTCCAGCCATGGATATTGCCCCAAACAGGCCATTTTCTTTGGGGAGCCCTTTAAGGGATGGAGGATTAGGGAGCATCAGCCCCAGGGGCAGGTGGTGTTGCCTGCCCATTGTCCTGCTTGGATGATGCTGCAGAGCTGCAATGACTTTGCACGTATATCACCCTAAGGACGTGGGATGTGTGATGTAGTGAGGCTTCATCACCAATAAACTCTTGAAAACAATCTTTGTAGTTGCTGACACTCAGCTCACACTTCTAATACACTGAAAAACTACCAAATAAGCATTATTCAAACTGAAGCTCAGGGACTCTGCCCGGATGCAAAAAACATTGCTTTCAGAATGGCTGGAGGTGAGAAGGATGGCTGTGGGTCTGGGATGCTCAGCTGGTCTATGAGAGAGGGGGCCTCAAGTTTCCACCCTGTGATGGCCCTTTGGGATGCTCTCCATCGGCTCCAGCAACCCAAGGAGTTCAGAACCCCAAGGTCCTCAGGGTGCCTCCACTGCACCTTGTAGGACACAGAGACAGTGCATCTGGGGGTACATCTGCGTGGAGAGAGACAGAGTCCATAAGACCTGGCCCTATACTGTGATTCTCTCCAGCATTTATCCCTTCACCCATAACAATACTCACACCAGGAAAGAGGGAAGGAGCAATTTTTGCCCCGACCATACAGATGCTTAACTCAGCCCCACCAACCTTCAACCTTACTCTTTACACAGTTCTCCTTCTCTTAAAAAATGCAAGAGATAGTTTCATTTAGAGGGTTCTTAGGCTCAGTTTCATGTCTGCATCCCACTCTGGGCCTCACCACGCTGAGCTGCCCCTTGACTGTCTGCAGCCACAACTCCAAACCCTCTGCTAACAAACACGGGCAGCGCCAGCCCCATGTGCCCAAGACGTCCCTCTGCTCCAGGCGATTGTTCGGCCCGGATCCTGCCTGGATCGTTTTTAACCTTCTACAACTCTGGCTCTGGCAGAACTAAGGCTGCTCGGTGGGTAGCCTATTCCAACCAGCGCTCCCTTGTATTTGCCTCTCCAGGTGGTAACAGGCTGAAAAGCGCCTGTAATCCCTCTGAATGAACCACACAGCACAGAAACAAAGTCTAGCTCCATTGTGTTGAGTTCATCCCCTTTTAACACGGGCTGGTTCAGCCACCCAAGATAAAGTAGGCAAGGATCTCACAGGTCGCTGTGCCAGGCCCCCAAAGGAAAACATAGGAAAGGTCCACCAGATTCTGCTATGGCTCTGAGGGGTTTGTCTGCCGAACTCATGGTGCTCTTGACACCTTTTTTCAACTAGATCAAGGAAAAAAGTCTCCTGTCCCATCTCCTCGCACAACTGGTGCCTTTCACCACATTTTTGGCAAAGTTCAGTTTGATTTTTTTCTCCAGCCTTAGTTGGGTTCCACATTGAAGTAGAAAAGCTTCCTTTAGGACAGCAGTGCATCTCCATAGCTATAAATGGGAGACACATTTATACATGAGACACTTGTGCCTCAGGCTTCCTCTGAAAGACATCAGCCCATGGCCACGGACTCAACCAACCCGCCGAGACAGCGTCTCCAGTCTCAAGGTCAGTGATGAGCTGTTTGAAACAGTTCACTCAGCAGGGAGTGCAGTACATTCTCCATGCCAAGCATCACATGTCTTATGTCTTATTTCTTCAGTTCAGGTTTTCTACAAAGATTCCAGCCAGGAAACTCTTGATAATCCTTGGCTTGGTTGATTTAGTTTGTGGATCTGCTGCTCTGCACCCTCCCAAGACCCCTGACACAACTCAAGGTCTCTTGGCAGACCCGACAGCTGCCCCTAGGCTGAGAGGCTGCACTGACACTGCTCCCAGCGTGGGCTGAGGATGCAGAGACAAAAAGGCAGAGCTGAGCCCCAGCCCCAGAGCTGTATATTTGGCTGCCTTGTAGAAAGGTGATGCTGAGCATGGGGGTGACCGCACACTGAATCCAGCTCCTGCTGCATTCACCTGCCCTGCTTGTATAGCAACTCCTCAGCCTAGCAGCCAAAAGAGAGCTCTGCGCCCCCTCCTAGTGTGTCTCTGTTATGGGTGATCCCTTCTTGCTGCCTGCAGCAGCAGCCCTCATGCCTCTTCATCCAACCATGCTCACGAGCACTCATGGTGCTGAGCAGCCAAGCCAGGGATGCTCCACACCTCCATGTCCAGCTCCTACTCATTTCCAACAGCTTTAAGTGGTGAAAGCCCCAGTGGAGTAAAATTTGCTCCAGAGCATCCTCTGTGCTGGAACCCGAATTCTGCTCAAAGTCCGACCAGGGCAGTGCTCGGAATGCTCCCACTTGGCTTGTCTGCAGGGGATCCTGTGAACTACCAATCTGGGAGTGACTGGGATTGGGAGGGAAAAGATCAGGGCAGCTGCTGGACTCAAAGTCAGCTGGGACTGTCCTTGACTGCAGGTCAGTTGGTGCCTGCGTTGGCAGCTCAGGAGCCGGGCTGGGCTGTGCCTGCTGACACCAGATGAGCTCCCAGCTCCAGCAACATGGACTACTCTGTCCTGCCCTTTGCGTGTCTCCTTTCCCCTGCCCCCCCGTGGATGAGCCACAACTTTGCCTCCCTGACCCAGAGCTACTCAGGCCAAAATGAACAAGACCTCACCGAGGAAGCAGCCATGAGCTGTGTCCTGCGCACAGCTCTGTTTAACTGAAAACAACTGCCCTCTGCCAGTTCAAATACAACTCCCCTTTCCTTACTTATATAACATGGTAACCTTCTTTCAACAGATTCCCTTTATTCCTGGCCCAACAAAGCATTATAAACCCTTACGTTTCTTGGCCACAGTGGTCAAGACCCTCAGAGAAAAGCGAAGCGCTGGGTGCTCCTCACTGGTACATGTCCAGGCTTAGGTGAAACACTCCATGCATGAAGGACTGGATGTTTGCTAAGGGCAGGGGAAGCTGGCAGGATGTGGGAACTTTTTTCTGACTGTTGTCTGCCTTGTGCCACTGTGGAGCTGGATCCAAGAGGAGAAATGTCAGCACAGCTCAGGCTGCTCAGCAGCTCCTGAGCAAGGTCTGCCCTCCATCCAGCACACCTTAGGTGGCCCCAGGCACGTCCTTGACCCAAACTGGGAACATCCCTGGTTTTTCCTTTCTCCAGCTGGGCAGGGGTTTCCAACAGGATGAGGCAGAATAAGATTTCTACTTTGGGTTCTCACAACCCTTAAACTGGACCTGCATCCAGGCTCTGCACCAGGTCAGGTTTGTCTTGTCAGGAAAGTAGTGGAGAAGGGTTTGGGTTAAGGCAGAATTTCCGTTGCCAAACCCAGGCAGTGATGGGGAGAGGGAATGATGTGAGATCCAAGGACATCCACCTTGGTCCCGTTTGCTGGGGATCAGTGCCTGCTGAGCCAATGGCTGGTTCGTTAAGTCAGCTGTTGTTTGAAAAGGCGTCTTATTAGCCCGGCGTTTTCCAAGAACATCAGAGCTTTGGCCGGGGCCAAGCAGCAGTCTGAGGTTAACAAAACAACCTGGTATAGACAGGCGCTCCAGTGCCTTGGAGAAGTCCTCTGTCAGCAGCTCAGTTCATGCCACGGGATCTGTGTGGACGCCAGGGACGTCCACTCCTCATCTTCCTGAGCCCTTCCGGAGGCTGGGAACAGCCCATGTCCGCAGGAGGACAGTGTATGAGATGCACATGGACAACAAAACCTCCTAGTCCTGCTGGAGAGACAGCAGCTCCCTGGCTCCCGCAGGCATTTCTCCACCACAAATGAGCACTGGAGCCAAGAGCAACCTGCGCGATGTCCAACGCGCCGCCTCCTTTGGCCGCACTCGGCCTGCAAGAGCAGCCGGAGTCTCAGGGGACAGGGCCGGCTGGAAATGTCATTAGCATGTGTCACCTCTGCCTGCTTGGAAGGATTAATCAGAACGAGGAGCTCACTTTTAACGAGCCTTTTCATGGTGCGTTACTGGGGGAGAAAAAAACACACCACCACCACCTTCCCCCCCCAAGCGAAACAGATTTCCCAATAAAATTTATAGAGCGTGAAAAGGGCTTCTGGCTCTGGGGTTCAGAGGTGGCTGGCCCTGTGCGTGTGGAGGCACCACCCTCCTCCTCCTCCTCCTCCGATCAAAACAAAACAAACAGGCAGAAAAATTCCCGGAGCAGATAAGTGAAGTCACGTCCTTCACTGGAATGAGTGAGGTGATGGTGTTGGTAAGTGACCCTCTGATGGACAAACTGAGCCCTCTGAGGTTTCTGGGGTCTTCAGGGCAGGCACTCATCCACCACCATGGCCACAGGGCTCAGCTCCTCCAGGACATCCCTGGATGCCAGGAGCAAACTTCCAGGCTTTCCTTGCACTGAAGTGGAACTTAAACCTCAACCCAAGCTGTGCCACGCTGCGTGTGTGCAGAAGATGCTCATCATGGAGAGCTTGCACAGGGTGTGCTAAGTGGATAAACAAACTGTAGACAAGGTGGAAGTCCACATGTCTGTGGTTCAGTAGCCATGTTACATTTCAGCTAGCCACCCCAAGTTCCCTTTCAGATCCACAGGGGAGAAGCAGCCACCGCCAAGGGTGCTGCACCTCACCCTTGGGCAGGTGTCTAAGGGGTACAATGAGCCATTCTCACTGCTCCGGGTGAGATGCTCAGACTCAATATCCCCCCTTTCAGCCCTGGGTAAGGGGCAGGAGCATCCCCAGGCTGTCATTTACTGGGGCTGGAAGTGTGAGGAGACAGGGATCACCCTGTGACAGGCATTTCCCAGCTGGCTCTGTCCAGCCTCAGGACCTTGGGAGCCAGCATCCCCTTGTGGGTGAGGGATGGGGGACAGGGGCATGGAGACTGGGGAAGGGGAAGAGGGATTTCCATGCCCAGCCAAGAGAACAAATTATTCTTGCACAGTCCACCCTTCCCTCCAGTCGAGAGTAATCCTTGCAACCATGACAGCCACTTCTCTTTGCCCCGGAGAACTGTATAAATCAGAGCAGAACAAAAGTCCTTTGCTGGGAGCTGGGCATGTGCACTGCCTTTCAAAGGGGAGGCACATTTCTCTATAAATCTGCATTCTCCAGGGACTGCAACTCTGACAGCAGAGAGATTAAGCAAAACAACCCACTCAACCTTCCCTTCTCCAACGTCTCTCCATGGGTGGAACAAACCCATCACAGTCAAACCACAGGGCAGGGCCATAATTCACACTTGTTCCTTTGCCTCTTAGTTGTTTAATGGCCTATTTTTCCTACTTAATGTTTTCAAAGTTTTGAGTAATAATTACATAGAATACAGCCTCCTTTGGCGTTAGAGCTGGAAAACTTAGAAATAATGAGGAAAAGCAAACCAAATGTACCAATTATTAGAGTCCTCGGGGAACCTGCAGAGCTCTAGTGAGCTGTATCCAAACCTTCAGCGGAGCCATTCAAACTGCATTCCTCACTGGAGTGGTAAACACACACACACGAACCCTCGCCCACACACCCCGAGTGAACAACTTTAAATCAACCCAACCATACCAGGCAAACTTTTTAGGTTAAAGCAACCACAGCTGCTTCTGTTACTGGCAATGCCTCAGGCTGCAGGTCCCCAAGGGGACGGTGCTGCTGATGGTGTGTCTATCGCTCACAGCACCACAGGTCAGGTAACGGCAGGGAGTGGGCGCTGAATCCCTCCCATGCTCTCACAGACCACGATGTGTTTTCTTGGAACTCCTCTAAGCAATCAGGGCAGCAAAATAATTTCTTTTCCGCTTCTATTTGCACCAGTGGAGACCTGGCTCAGCCCCACACTGGCTGAAGGAGAGACTGAAAATCAGAGTCATGGGGAGTTTAAGCCCTTGTGCTCCTCGGAGGTTTTGGGGAATGGGCTATTTTTCTGTGAGCTCCTAATTATACAGCTATTTCCATGGACAAATTTTGGCTTCTGGGTTGTGCCCTGCATGCCTGCTTCAAGGCTTGGATATTGGTGGGGTGTGGGACTGTGACCTCTGTAAGCTGCTGTGTCTCTCCACCTGCTCCAAGGCCAGCAGGAGAAGATCTTGGTGCACTCTGTGCCTGTTATCCCTGTCCCTAACCTCCCTCACATCCTGCAGAAGACTGTTCTGGAGCTGGGGATGAGTCCCTACCTTGCTGACACTGGAGAGCTCTTATGTGGCAGCTCTCTGCAGAGGGGACATTGCACTGTGGACAAGGGACACTCAAAAGGTCCCCTGAGACACCTTGGGGCCACCCTGGAGCCGCCCAGTAACTCCATCACCCTCCAGGCACAGCAGAACCAGACACAGACTCTTCTTCTCTCTCAGATGAGCAAAACTGAAAACCTGGCCTGGAAATGTCTTTGAAGGAAAAGGAAGTATTAAAGAGTAAAGAATGAACAACAACCACATATGTTTATCATTAGTCATACAAAGAAGTGCCATCCCCAAAATCTGTGCCAAGAAACCTACTGCTATGGTGTTCCCTGCATAGGAAATAACAAGGAATTGTGCAACTGCAGTTGTTGTCAGAGCATATAACCCGAGCCGGGAAGTGGAGTTGTGGCTTTTGCCAACTTGCCTGGGTGTCAAACCCAACACTGATTACCCAGTGTGTGTGCTTGAGACAGCAATCACACACTGACCTCTTGTTGGAGGCTCTTGGAGGAAGCATTTTCATTTTTCCAATGAAAAACATCTAAATATAGTAGAAACATTTTTGGGTTTATTTCAAATTTAAACGGTTTCATTTGGGGTTTTGAAAGCCAAGCCAAGCCAAAAGTTTAGGTTTAAAACAAAAAAAAAAAAGGGAAATATTTCTCTCCTGTTTTGAATTGCCTTCCATCAGATAATAAAAAAAACTTCATGGAATGGGAAGAGTTTCCTTCGAACATTCACATCCAGTCTGAGACAGTAAACTCAAAGGAGCTGGATGTTTTTAAACAGCTCCCTATTAGCAGCAATGTGACTTCTTTTCCAACAGCATCGAGACTCAACCTCTCCTGTTTTTCCTGCTATCATTCCACTAACACATGGGATAGTTTTAGGGTACTTGATTTGAAGCTGAATTGCCTTCAGAAGGTTTCCAGGGGCTGAGCACCCCCGTTTCCTGCCCATCCTGCCCATGGTCTAGGTTGGGAACCTGGCAGTGCTTTGCTTCCCTTCTCATGGCTGCATCCATAAACTATAACCTCTTCCACAATTTTCTCCACAGGCAGAGAGGCCTGACTGAGGGTCTGGATCCCTCCAGAATTTGGGCACACACACAAAGAGTAAAAAAACCACCCTTCTCCACAGTGTGTCCAGCCTGCAAAATGGGGATAAATACTGTTTACTCTCTGCAAGCTGTGCATGAAAAATGATAAAATGAGGATAAATCTCTGCTTTCTCTTCTTTTCCCATCTTTTTAATGCAAGGAAGGTAAGAATCCTAAGCCCTGGGGATTGCCTTTATTTTCTCTTTTATGATATTTACTAAAGACTTAAAGATGGGAAGAGGCAGAAGCCTATGGAGTGTATGGGCTGAGATGAAAAGGTCCCAGATCCCCAGCGGGATAGGAAGGCTTCCAACAGGAGGCACAAGCTGCTTGGCTTTGTTTCTCAATTCAAACGTGGCACCAGGTACAAAAAGAGGTGAATAATATCGCTCTCCCAGGCGGTGAGCCCGCGCCTCACTGCTGGCCATAATCATCATAATTCTAAACAAAAAAAGGATGCCAGCAAGAAAAATTATTTGGGATTAAGGGTTCCCGTGTCCCACCTGCTGGCTCAGGTATTCTTCTGCTGAATAGACCTTCAGCTCTCTCAGACCTCGGGCACCCTGGGGCAGGGTCCATCCCTTTCTGGGCCACCATTGACATACTGTGGGATCAAAATGCCTAAGGAAAGATTCCTGGGGAGCTGATCATGTGAATAAAAGGGCAACCTGTCAATGACTCCATGACAGCACAAACACTGGGGTTGTGGGGAAGGCACAGCTCAGGTTTTCCTGTGAGGCAGAGGTTGGGGGGAATGGGCAGCACAATGCATGTTAATGCCTGAGCTGACCAGGGCTGGGCAGCTCAATGCCACCCCAGGAACTCCCTGTAATCTGCCATTATATCCCTCCTTTGACATGGCTTTCCTCTGCTTAATGGTCCTCTGTGGGCTTGACTCCCGAGGAACAAGGCTGAGCTGGCTGACCCCTTCCCCAGTCCCAAGGTGTGAGGACAATGCTCAATTTTCTCCTAACAGCACAAATACAATGAGAGAGTCAAGCTGCCCTTACATGTCAATAGAGCATCTAAACCCAACCTTTTCCCCTCGCAGTCACCCCTTGAACCACAGAAACCTCTGTTGTCCACTGCATCCAAGGGTGAGGATCTCCATAGCTTGCCCACAGTGCTGGAGGAATGGAGGGATGATATCCTTATATTTGACTTGGATCAAGATCCTATGGGCTTCATTCATTCCCTCCTGCACAAAGTCCCACATGTTCTCACAGAGCATCCTGCCCCATCAGCACCCACCCATCCCTGTGTCCCAGTCCCAGTGCTGGTAGGAGACACGACTCAAAGGCTCAGAAATGAGCTCCCCGGCCACAGACTTTTCCTGCCCCGTTCTCTGCATAGGTCAGGCTTTGTGAGTGGGTTCAGGGGCTGTGAAACCCTCCCAGCCACAGCCAAGTTCAAATCCAGCTGCAGGGGCAGGACAAGCAGCTACTCCCAGGCCTCCATCATAGACACCACAGGAGCATCACCACCTGTGTTGGCCAGGCTGGAGGAGCACCATCACCTGCCTTGTTTGGCTGGAGGAACATCACCACCTGTGCTGGTTTGGGCTGGAGGAGCATCACCACCCACCTCGGTCAGGCTGGAGAGCATCACCAGCCTTCCTGGACGGAGAGGAGGAGCACCACCACCCACCCTGGCTGTGCTGGAGATGCATCACTGCCCTCCTTGGCCAGCCCCAGGGCACCTTGGCAGGCTCTGAATGAAGGTCCTTGCTGGCCTTGCCACACCAGAACGTCAGTGGTGCTCACAAGGCACCACGGCAACACAGAGAGTAACTGCTGAAACTGAAGAGAACTGAGCTCTGACCACAATTCCCCAAGAAAACAAACCCATTCTATTAAGTCTTTAAGCTGGCTTAGAAACCTCCACAGGCCACCTGGAGAGCTGTGCCCTTTGCAGTTTGTGCAGCAGGTGCTGCTCAGACATGACACTCCCTTTATCCTTGGTGTAGTGGGAACAGCTTAGGTAACCCAGGGCTGGCATTTCCCCTTCAAAGCTCTGCCCTGCTCCCACTGTGATGAGTGAGATGCTTCAATTAACTCCAGAGAAGCGACTGCCACCAGCTCTTCCATCAGCTTTATCTGGCATGGAACAAGCCTTTAGAATCACATAAATAAATAACAGCATTTCCATCTGGTTTTGGATCAAAGCTGGTAGGATTTTTAATTCATTAAGAACTCAGGTGCCGTGCCCTTCATTTGCCCAGCTTGTTACGTGGGTACAAGCTCTTAATGGCAAACAACTGACCTTATCCTCCCACAGCTTTACACAGTGAGATGCCACTTCCCCATGGGGGAGATATGGGTGACCCTGGCAATGAGACCACACAGAGAGGGGCCCAGATTTGTCCTTTCAGAGATCAGCCACCATTTACAGGGAAGTTACATCCCTGCTCAGGGCACAGGTTATGGACACCTAGAGAATAATTCACAGAATCACAAAATGTGCTGAGTTTGAAGGGACCCCATCGAGTCCAACTCCTGGCCCTGCACAGGACCATCCCAAGAGTCATACCATGTGCCCAAGTGTATTGTCCAAACACTTCCTGACCTCTGTCAGGCTTGGTGCTGTGACCAGTTCACTCTGAGGCATCTTTGATGCCCAGCTTGGCCCCTGTAAAACACTCAGGGCACATGACCCCAAGTGGGTCTTGCATCCAAGGCTGGCTAGGTGAACAGCTGGCATAGGGAGGAGTCAGGAAGGCCAAGATATAGGGGTAAAACTCTATCTATAGGATTCTGTATATATCTGTAGCAGCTGTAGAGTCCTGCTGGGGCAAGGCCACACAAGAGATAGGGAGCAGTAAAGACAGAGCCTGAGGAAACACCCTGTGAGAGGAAGGGTGCTGGGGACAGCGGAGCCTCAAAAGAAAGGGAGGCAGGGAGGGAGGAGAGTTGCTCTGGGCCTCTGCCCATGACTGGGACATGGACAGAGCTGACAGATGCACTGACAGATGCTGCACTGAGAGGTGGTTTCACATGGGCTGGGGTTTGCTTCCCTTAGAAGAATGTGGCCATGGGGCTCACCTGTGCAGACAGGGGTGGGAAACACCACAGCCATGTCACCCTGTGACAGACTGACATGCAAAGATGCTGATGAAATCGCCTCCTCCTGCCCTCATCACCACCGTGTTCCGCCGACTCCAGCAAGGTTCACCATTTCTCACAAATTATGTGAACCACACCAACCTCACCAAATAAAAACCAAGATTAAACACAGCCAGCAGAGTGGAGATACCCAGGTAACAGATACACAGGTACCCAAGCAGGGGCTGCAGGAAGCAGAAGTCACTGGAATATGTCAAACACCACTGGCAGCTCCCTGACCACACCGCCCTGGGGTACATGAGTGTCCGTGCTCTGGCTGTTGACAGTTTGGGTGCTTTCAGCTTTCTGTGGAAACCTCACATATCCTGTGCTTTGTACAGGTACTCAGCATGCAGAATTTTTCCAATTTCAGAGATATTTCTTTCATAGCTGTTTCAGGGTGGATGCATGAGCTCTAACACTGTCTGTAGCACAGATGCTGCTCTTCTGGCAGAAACTTCTGAACCAGCTACTGAAATGCAGAATCAGAGCATGTGACACACTGGCCTAATCCTGCTAAGCCTCATGCTTTCTATCTGTTGAGGCCTTTTGCATAGATTCACAGACTGCAAACACCGAAGTGGGCTCTAGGGCTAAATCAAAAGGCAGAGTCTCCACAACACCTACAGCAATCCCACAAGGTCTAACAGAGCCACAGCAAAAGTATCAGTCAAAGAAACATCACCTGCCCCAGTTTAAAGACTTCAGATGAAGGAGGATCAGCCTCAACACTACAGGCACTTCATTCATATTTGCAAAGACTTTCCTGGTCATGTCTTTGTATGGGAAAGAGCAGGATCTGCCACACTTCTTTGAAGAGGTACATCAAAAGGCATTGCCAAAGAAGACAACTTGGGGGCATTACAGTCACAATACCCCATTGCATCATTCATCAATTACATGGCAAAGCCCAGCTGAAACCCAGCTTTCAGTACGAGACTGTGATGAAGTGACAATCTCTGCCACATCTGTGAGAAAGGTCTGTACCACATTTATCTCAGTGAGAACTGGGAGCCTCCAGTAATTTTGCTTAATCTTTCATATGAGGTTCTGAATTTTTACAAGAGATTCAGACTGCATGTCTGGCCAGAAAGGGAAATCCTGGCATCATCTGGGTCCTCATGTCCTGCGGTATTGTGACAATCTCTAGAGCATCTTCTTGGACTGGCAATTTTGATGCCCAACAGGGTGTTGAATTTGGAGTTGTCTAAGAGGTTTCAGTTCTCTGTCTAGCATTACTCCCTCCTGCAGGGTTGGGAATTGCTGTGAATTTTATTTTGTTTTGAAAGAGGGGAGTTTTTGACTCCTGTTTTCCTCAGCCTTCAGCTGCTTTGCCAATGGCTCACAGCGCATAACTTGCACGGGCTTGTGGGACCAAACCCAAGATCTGCTGGGGGCTGGTTGTGCTTGGCCATTGCAACCCCCAACTGGCCCAAATCCAGCCTTGAAAGGAAAGACCCAGAGCAGAGTGGGGAGAGGGGCAGGATGGCCTCTTGCAGTGCACTCCCTGTTCCTGCTCTCCAGTGTTTCTCCTCTAACAAGGGTGCTTGCACTTGAGGTTCTGCACTTCATCTTGTTCATAAAACTGATGCTAGGCAGAAGGCTTGGCTCAGCTTGAGCATGACCCACAGCTATAAATCTGCTCTGCTCCCCCTGCTTACGCCCCCACGGAGCTGCTGTCACTGCCCATTTTGAGTTGAAAAACCAAACATGACATCTCCCAGGTGCAGATGTGTCTCCCCTCCCTTCCAAACTTCCTTGGTTGCTCTTTCTGAAGAGAGAGATTTAGCAGGCTCTCCTCCTGAATGGAAATGTTGAGGCAATGGCTGAGCTGGGGCAGGGGGACTGTTCTGAGACCCGAGGGAGACAGCAGCCACTCCATCAGCCATGCAGGCTGCAGCAGGGCTGGAGGTCTTGCCTTGTCCCAGGAGAAATCCAAAGGAAACAAGTTTTCCATATCCCATCACTGAGGCGGTTGAGAGGATGGGGAAAGTTTCCTGGAGTTTGCTGCAAGAAGAGCTCCGTGTAGGAAAGAAACAGGTTGTGAGAGGAGGATGGTGGGGAGAAGATCAGACAAGGAGGAAAGCTGAGCTCGTGGAAGAAACTAAACAGAGCTCCAGTGCTTCTGCCGTTCCTGCAAGCACCCATTACACCCAGTAACCCAGTGTGTGCGACACAGCCCCATGGGCTCCCTCCTAAGGGACAGGACATGCTGGGGACACAGCACAGACAGAGTCTTAGGGCCCTAAGAGCCTTCTGACCTTTACAAATACACAGACAAAATGCAGGACAAGTGAGAATCAAGTTTCTAGACTCCAAATGGTCCCAACCACTTCTAATCCCTTATCCCATACTGGTTAATCCATATAAATAATCTGAAAATGTCCTAGATGTGTGATCCATAAGGTAAAAGCCATTAAACTACTATTACTACTAACGTGCTACTAAAATAAATTATAAGGATTCTGTCTTTGCTTCAGAAACTCCTAAATTTCAGAGAAACACCAGCCAGCTATTGCCACAGGGCTGCCCCATACTCAAGCACCTCCCAGGGACTCTGGTGCTACTCAGGTTGGAAACAGGATCCTGCATGAAAAGGTGCTTTCTTCTGACCAGTATGGCCAGTCTAAGGGCCAGTTACAGAGGCTGAGGCTGGGATTCATCCCCACTTACCACTGGCATTTTAACTGATGCCCATTTTAGGCACTCTCACCTTCATTAGCAGGCATGAAGGGAGGAAGGGATTCCAAGAAGGAAATTCAGAGTGTAGAGGGAGATACCTCCCCACTTCCCAACCAGCGTCTCCGTGATTCTGCAATAACATCACCATAAGCACAGAGCAAAGGTGGCATCAGCCATTTACATGAGTGTTACCTGGAGCTGGTAAGCCCTGACCACACCTCCATGGGCTTTCTAGAAGAGCCCAAGCTGGGAGCTCCTAAATGCAACCTGGGGCCAGCAAGGTTTGGGGTGAAGGCAGCAGGACTAAGCAGCCACATCACACTTGCTGTGACTGGCCATGTGACCCGCTGCTCAACTCACAGGGACAGAAATATTCCCAACCTGCGGCAGCCCCGTGTGACTTTTACAGCTCATTGTCTGCTCAAGCACCAGATTTCCTTCTATCTCTGTGCTATGTGGAGGTGGGTCTTATTTCTGCAGCTGGTGCAAGAAGCCTCCTCTTCAGATCACATAGTGATAAGAGGTAACTGGGGCTCTTTATGACATTGCTTAATGAGCTGATGACATTTTTACGAATGAAGAAAGTCCCAAGATGATTAGAGTTGTTGATCCTTCAGAGATGCCAAGACCCTCCCCTGATTAACAAACCCCACTCACATTCCTCTCAGCAGATGAAATCTTTGCCGCACGTTTTCTTTCCCTGCCCTCCACAAAAACTGTCCTCTCCTGGCCAGCCTCAAATCAGATGTGGGAAGAACCTGCCTTTCCTTTTGGTGGGAAACTTTGATTTCCCTCATTTACGATGTGAGGCTCCCAAATCAGAGGTGTCCATGGCACAGAGGACAGGAGCTGGGGTGGGAGAGCAAGCCTGGATATCAGCTGATCTTTCATTAAGGTCAGGAGAGGGACTTGGGATGAGGTGTGCACAAAGGCACTACTGTGTATGGCCTCACAAGAGCCATTCCTGCCTCCTTAACAGATAAGATGGCTTTGAAAGGGTGAGTTAAGTGTGCCCGGGTGTATGAAGACTTTGTGAGGGGCTTTTCTAAAATCCCCCACAAGAGGCTGTTAAGGAAACCTGGTAACCAGAGGATAAGAGGCAAATTCCCATCTTAAACCCAGCCTCGGGTAGCAGAGACAAAGAGCCCGAACCCTGCAAGGCTTGGCGTGCAGGGGGGTGAATGGCGCCCAGGGCGCAGTCATAATTAAAAATAGTAACACTGAGCACTTTCAAAGCACTCGGTAACACGATTAACTAATTAGTCAACTCTTTACTAATTAACCAGTCACAGGACTGGTGTTGCTCAATATGTTTAATGATCCGGAGAGCAGTTGAATAGCTGGGGGCAGCGTCTGCGGAGGACGCGGGAACCGCGCAGGGGAGGCTGAGATGAGCTCACACAGGTCTTGGACAGGGGGGACAGGCGTGGACATGGGATGGACCCTCTGATCCTGCTGAAGACAGAGCTGTCCTCTTCTCCCTCTTCCCTGGCAAACCCCTCCCCACCTCTCGGGGTGGGGGACTGTGTTCCTCCCACAGCTGCCTGTAGTTCATGTTTGTCGCTGTTCAGGCACAGAAGGATGCAGATGGAAAGTTTCAGATATACCTGAAACCAGCCCAGTCTGAGACCAGGAGGAGCTAGATGTGAATCCCCCAAATGCCGTGCACTGCAAGCTTCAGGTTAATGCTCCCCAGCACAGCAAGGATGAGACTCCTCTCTCTTTCCTTCCAGTAAACCAAGAACTGGAGAAACAGTAGTGCAGGATTGGGGAAAAGAAGAGAGAATTAGGACCAGGGAACCTCTCTGATTGCCACTGTATTGCTCATTGATCAGGTCCCCCACCTATGCCTCAGTTTCCCCAGGACAGGTACTGTGTATCACATCAGACCCTTTAACACCAATTTGTTTTTTAATCAGGGCTGCACACACTTCCCCACAAATTGAGTGAAAAACATCTTCCCAAAAGGCAGATATTCTATTGCTCACTGTCCTGCACCTTTCTGCCTATGCATGAGTCCCTGCCTTCTTCTGAGGCTGTTCTCAAAATGCTTCTGCTGGCACTGGCCTGTCTCTGCTGCTCTGACAGGTGTCACACCGAAGGAAAGCTGCTCTTGGCTGCTGGGTCCAGCAGATCTCAGAGCCCTGCAGGCCACCTTCATGCCCCTGCCATGATTCTGCCAGTGAAAGCCACCTTTGGGGTCTGGTTTCAAGTATTTCCTTGCTGTAATTTAGGCATTTGCTGTCCAACAGTCCAGGATTCCAAGTCTCTCTGTAATTAAGCATTGGATTTCACAGCATCACAGATGCATCTAGAACAGATCTGAATGGCTGTGGCCATGGCTCTTATTAAAACTTCTCATAATATAGATCCTTATTCCCCAGCATAAGGAGTTTATTCCCTGCAGGAAGGATCTGCCAGGACAGAGGGAGCACCAGGCAGTCCCCCAGGGTGCTGAGCAGGGCTGAGCCATTACTCTCCCAGCACCGCTTTTCCTGGAATAGCTGGAAAGTGCTGAGCTTTCCTTGGGACCTGCAACCCTGCACCATCTGCACACACCACCCAGTGCTGATGGGCTCACACAGACAGGCAGCATCTCTGCTATGGCCTCTCACAGGACACCTGCAAGGGAAACCAAGATACAGGGAAGGTCTGACCTTGGGGCTCTTCACTTGGAGCTCTGATGGCTGGATGGGCTTTTTCCATCAGACATCCCCAGAGAGCTGAGGAAGGGCACCAAGTGCTTTGCAGGGAAGACAGAGGACTAGGGCAGGACCTGCCAGCTCTGCACAATGTGATGATTACTGGGTGCTCTCCTCGTGGTGATGGAGCATCCCACCTTGCTGGAGTCATCACAGAGTGCCTGAAAAGACCATCTTCTCCATTTTCTCCCAGCTGGCTCCTGCACCTTGAGAATGAAGACCCACTGGGCAAGCGGCTCCTGGCTGAGTTACCGCCTTGCTGTGGTGGTAGTGAAAGTTTCCAAATGCAAGCACTTGATTCTGCAGTTACCAAGAGAGAAAGAAAGAAAATTCTCCCGTGCAGAACAGTGTTTCGAGGTCCATAGAGAAAACCCTGTGGCCTGAATACCCAATCTGGGGAGACTGGGGAGCCTGGCAGGGATGATTGGGGTCTGGGTGTCTGCATTGTCACACTTGTAGCCAGGTTACCATGGCTCGTCCACAGTGCATCCACACCCGGGGGCTGCTGCCTGCCTGCAGTCAATGGGCTCCGCTCTTCCAGCATTGAGAGAGACAGCTGATTTGCAGGAGAAAAGCTCGTCCTCAGTGGTCCTGTCATGTCATCACCCCAGGGGTTCACAAAAGACTGTGGGTGCAGCCCAGAAAGGGGATGCTTGTGCTGCCCTGCAGCCCCTGGCATGGCTCAGGGACTGGCTGCCCATGGGCACGGTGCCCACACCCCTCCCCAAGGAAGGGGTGCTTCACCGAGGGGCCAGTGGGCACCCACCTCACCCTGCTCAGCCAGGCCCAAACACAGCTCAATCCCCTGGGCGTCCCACAGAGGGGACCAGCAGCACAGTGGGAAGAGGTGAGCACACAAAAATGGCCATGTTGCCTTAAATTCATGGGTTCTGTTAGTCTCACCCTATGCACAAGAGTATTTGGGTGCCCAGGGTGCTGGGACATCGGTGCCTTCAGAGTCATGGATCAAAAGCCACCTAAGCAGCCAAGAAGGACATGGGAACCCTGTTTTTTTTGGTTTTCTTTTCCTAAATGCTTGAGCTGAGACCCAGAGCAGGGTATCCAGTGGGAATGCAAAGGCCATGGATGCTGTTCAGTGTCCAAAAGACACCCTGGCTGCCCCAGCTGTCCACTTCATGGATGGGGACCCTCACTCAGCTCTCTTTCAGGGCTGCCCCCCATCAAGCCCTGATACTGTGGGAGGAGAGTTGGGTGCTTTGGCCATGTCTGCCCACCCCCCTCCCCTCCTGCTGGGGGATGAGAACTGAAATAAAAGGTCCATTTCTTTAGAAAGCCAGGCCTGACTATGGGAAGGGTCCCTGTATCCATGCAGCTCTCCCGGCCTCCCGCTCCCCTGTTTAGTAATCTCACTTCTAGGCCTGAATTCATTCAGACGCTGTGAAGGATTAGCTGACCTTCTTTTCAGAGCTTGGTAAGCTGGGGATGTAAAAGCTTCCCAAAAATTAAACTCTCAGGAGGCTGTCTCAGAGTCTGGGAGCCTGGAGAGTTGCTAAGAGGCTGTGGCTGCTTCCCCAGCATCTTCCCTGGTGCAGGGACAGACCTTGGACAGTCCCTTCATGCCTCCCAACAGTGCTCAAATCCGTGCACAGCCTTAGCACTCGACTGCACGGTGCTGGTGCAGGGTGAAATCAGCTGGTTTTCTCTCCTCTTAGACAATTTGGTAATTTTTTCTGTTTATCATATGTGGGTCTCAGCTCCTGCTTTCCCATTTTCTCTTTGCTGCCGTGAGAGGAAGGAATAAGAGAAAATGTGAGCCCATGAACTTGGGAGCTGAGGTTTGGGGAAGTGGGGAAAGCTGACTGATGCTTCTGTCTCAGCTTAGGGGGCACCAGCTTGTGAGGACAAGCTGCTCTCACCATTACAAGGGAGTGTTCACTCTGAAACCTAATGACAACTTGTGGCTTGAGTAGCATTTTGCTGCCTGGGATCTCAAACTGGGTCTGAGTATGAGGAGCTTATTTCAAGCTCCCAAGTGCAGTTGGGATGAAGTGACATGCAAAATGCTTCCTGCAACGTGGGGAATGTCCACACAATAAGGCTGCACTCCCCCGACTAATTGGATCTGATTTTCATAGCTGGTCTTTGCTGGATGCATGAGAGATGCAAAAAAATTTCCCTCTTTTCCCACATTTTTCTATGAATTTTCCCCGACAGTGAAATCTCAGAGCAAGGGGACTATACCCGGATATGAGCAGAAAGAACACTACGAACAACCACCTAGGCACCACCAACAACCACCTAGGCACCACCAAGGGAGGTGATATCACTGCTTCTCCCATCTGAGGACTTAAGAAAAGTAGCTGGAGCTGGGGGGAAGTTGGAGGCTGCGTGGCCTGTGCCCCACTGCTCTGAAAAATGCTGGGGGCTGCCTTTGGGGGAGCCCCCTCTGTGAAGAACAGGCTGCAAGAACAACCCCACACCCTAGCAGGCAGGGCAACCGAAGTCCTAGAGGCAGGACTTTGCCTCTTTGGTTTCAGACTCTCCTGTTTGGGGTTGTGTTGTTGCATCTGGCAGAACAGGAGCAAATTCATCAGTGCAACCAAACCCCACATGCGGCCAAGTCCGACCGTCTGTCCAAACCCAGAGTAAACTGCACAGAAGGAGAGCAGGGCTTCATCCAAAGCCCAGGGAAACCAGTGGTGAGACTAGAAATTACTTCTCCACCTTCCACGTGCTTTCTCTCTCCATCCCGTTGGAACCGAAGCCGTTTCCACGCAGAGAGAATTGGCAGCAGCAGCATCTGAGCGGTGCAGAAGCCTGATCTGAGCAAACCCACTGCTGCTCTCCTTCCCATCTAGTTAAACTCAGTTTTTGTACAGAAGCTGTGAGGGGGGCCAGGGGATGCCTTTGTTAAGCATTTAAATTGCTTGTTTAAATGGGCAGCCAGCTTCTAACGGGGCTAATTTTATAGGCACTGTAACATGACGAGAGGAGTTTCTTTTACGACCCTGCACTCCCCCTGTCTCAGGCACAGGGGGCTCGCACGGAACCTCTGGTAGGAAAAGGCACTAGTAATCCTGAAAAATAAAACTGTCTTATGAGATATAAATTAGATTAATGCTCTGGGGAGATGAGCTGCTCTGCTCATTCACGGGGCCACCACCATCGGGGAGCATCTGTTGCAATTACAGGTTCCTCCAGCCTGCTCAGCAGAAATGACCTCCCAAATATTTCGGCAGCAGCTGGAGCTCACACAAACACTCCATGTTCTTTTTACAGCTGAACAGCAAGTGCTTGATCTGTGCTAAGTTGCTGGTTGGTGGTCTCATCTTCTCCAAGGACTCGGGGGGGGGAGGGGGGGGTGTCCAGAGTCCTCTTGAGAAGGTAACAGGGTCCAGATTGTCACCTTGTGCTGGAGACTGAGCTTGTCTCTCTTCACGGGCTTGTACAGTACAAAGTGCACCCTTGGCACTAGATCAGCAATATTAATTGCCCATGAGAAGAAGCATATAATCAGCCTTCAATGCTGTATAATTACACAGAAATTACCAGAAGAAATTAATTCCAAAAGGTGAACATATGGGCTGCAACACTGAAGCCAAAGCTGGATTTTGCCTCTGGTTACTGCCACTCATAACTGAGGGCAGAATCTAGGCCAAAAGTGTTTTCTAGTTTGTGATTTATTGTACCAAAATGGAACTGGTAATAAAAACCTTGTTCCACTTAATACACAGCCGACTTCCAACAAAAATGCCAGCAGGAACTCTTTCTTCTCCTTCTTGCCTTACAGCTGCCCGTCAGCAGAGGATCTATGAGCTCAGCCCTCCTGCCATGGCCACAGGGAGAGGCAGCACCACGTCACCAAAACCAAAAGCTGGCTGGCACCAGGCTCCGTGCCAGGCACTCAGCCATGCCCCAGCCAGCCACAGACCCTTGTCCGCCTCTCCCTCATCTCCCTCATCCCGTCACACCTTCCCCACCTGATCAGGGCAGAGCCTGAATTGTAGATTATTTCAGCAAGCAGACAAAAAGCCATCTCTGACAATGTATTTCAGCACACTGGTTTCCAAAATACCCCCCCAGGCTGACTCTATCATGCTGAACCTGCCCCACTCTGCTGCAGCATTGACCCATCCCACCCAAACCGTGTGGGTGCTGAGCACCCTCTGCGGCATCCAAAGCTGATGGAGCCCTATGGGGCAAGAGCTTTCCTCCTTCCTGGCCCAACCTGCTGCTTCTTAGATTTAAAACCACCATTTTTTTCCTGCATGCACAAAACAGCAGGACACCTCCGCTCTCCTCAACGACAGCAGCAGGTGGAGAAAGCTCCAAGGAAGCCCAACAATGGCAAAAGGGACCCGATGGCACCTCCAACCCCCTCCTTGCAAACACGGGGCGCCCTGTGGGAAACGGTTGGGAGATGGCCGAGTGCCACGGCTGAGCCCCTTCGCTGCGAACGGGAATTCATTTGCATGCCAAAGTGGTAGTCGGGCGCTTTACAACAACACGGTGCAAGCATTTAAATGCATTTGAATCTTCAATATCTCCTGGCCACCGCCCAGCAGCACCTTCCCCTTGGAGAAAATCCCCCCGGGGGGGGGGCGGGGGTGGAAGAGGGTTCCAACTAAGAGATGCCCAAAGGAAACCTCAGGTCCCAAGGACAGCAAAATGATGGAGAGCTGAAACGCACCGAATTCAGGCACAAGGCGTATCTGCGGCGGGGTTTTTCCAGCCAAAAACATGCGTGCCAGTGACAACAGGAAACTCGCGGGCTGTGTGACAAGTGTTGTGGCCTCTCCTTAGCTCTCTTACTGCTCAATGGGTCCCGAGTGACTCTGCAATCAAGGTCCCATTCAAGCCAGGAAGAGCCGAATCCCAGGGAAATGTGTCAGGCCAGCACTTTCCACTTCTCTTTCAGACCATGGACACCTATAAATTTTCCAGGGACAGTGGTACAGTACATGCCTCCGCTGCAGCCACTTCCAGACTCCTTAAAAGTAGCCCAGGACCCTGAGAAATCCATTATATTAAGCAATTAACAGTGATGCGTGTGAGTTCATGGATCTTCTCTCTGCCAAAGAACAGAGCACAAAGTACATCACCCCCAGTGAAGACAAGTGAGTCAAATTATTGGCAATAAATATATTTATTCCAAATGCCTACCCACTTTACATTCTTTTATTTAACACAGCTGATCTAAGGGGGAGCTGGAATAAAGGGAAAATAAAGTCTGTGAGGCTTCATGCCTCCCTGGTTCTCCTGGCAGAGCTGGCTGAATTCTGGTTGCTATTATTAGTGTTATGATTGTTGTTGTTATTATTATTGTTGTGATTATATGCATTTCATTCTCTTTTGAGTAATGCATAATTTATGACTCTGTCTCGATCCCCTTTCAATGGATTCACTATCCAGAGAGACTTGCTGAATAATTTGGATCATTCGTTTTCAAGTGCACAGGCTGCTGACAAATTGTTTGCTTTTCATTCCTGGGGACATTCATTGGTCACCCAAACCAGGGGATTTCTTTGGTCGCCCCAGGCACGTGATGGGCTGTCTGGGGTTTTTTTTGGATTTTCTTTTTTTTTTTCTTTTTTTTTTTTTTTTTTTTTTGTGATTGGGTGAAACTTTGTGGAGACTAACAATAGCTCATTTGGGGGGCTGGATTTCTGGAGAAGTCAGTTTGCCAAATTTTTGCGAACATTTGGGGGTTTCTCAGAGGCTTGCGAAAAGTAAATGCTACAAAGCACATTAAATGTTATTTAAATGTTTTAAAGGCAGCGTTATTCTTGCCGTTTGCCATTCAAAATTATCATGCAGCTGATTATTAAGTTTTGCTTGCTCAGCTCCACCTGGACAAATATTGAGGTATTAGACCTGCTTTGCCTAAAATCCTGAGGGAAAGGGAATTTTCAAGTGGCTTGTATTTGGGGATCTTTTTGCCTTAAAATCAAATAAGTGCCTATATCAACTTGGCTGTGTCCACCAGTGGGACCCTGAAATGCCCTGATCCTGCATGAACTGTCCATCCCATGGGAGCAGCATCTCCCCAGCCCCAGGCAGGCTCTGAGCTCACCAGGGATACACCCCCAGGCACACACATGGCTCAGTGAGGATGAGCACTGCTCCTCACTGTGCTGACCATGGGGTGGAGACAGCTGACACATCACCTCTGGTACCCGTTTGTCTGGGAGGGCCCCACTTGGGCAAATCTCGGCAGATTTGCTGCCAGCTCCATGAAAATCATTAGGACATGCCATGCTTAGCTGTGGAATCAGCTGATAGCAAAGCTGTGTTGATCCACAGACCCCCTTGATCCTCTCTCTCCTAGGCTAGACGTTGCACTGTGCCCAAAAATGCCACTGGATAAATCCAGGTACATCTGGGAATTAACAGGGCTGTGCATCCCTGCTCCAGCTCAGACCTTTCCAGCACAGCACAGTGAGATTGTGACCCACAGTCCCAGAGCTTCCAACTCTCTGCATCACAAAAGCAGCAGAGGACAAACCCCGGTCCTCAGGGCCCTGTGCAGGAGCAGCTCATTCCCTCCCTGCCCTGCACTGCCTGCTCAGGCCCAATTTAGGAGCACTCAGTCCCGATTTAGGAGCAGCCCAGCCGCGATTTAGGAGCAGCTCATCCCCTCCCTGCCCTGCACTGTGCGCTGCCCGCACTGCCTGCTCAGCCCCGATTTACGAGCAGCGTGTGAAGGACAGACACTGGGCCACTGGGCTGAACAATGCGGGAATATTAGCCGAGTTACAAAAACAAACAAACCAAACCCTGCCGGGAGCCCGTTTCATTTATCTTCTTTTGTCCAGTTTTGCTTCAGCGTGAAAGTCGCCCTTTCAAGTCCAGCAGTTGTGTTCCAGCCCCAGCGGGTAGCTGATCCAAAGCGTTACACTCAGAGCTTCCCAATGGCGTGTTTGCACAGTTCAATTCATTTCTAAATATTCAGCGGAATTTCCCTCCCTCCAACCCTCCCAGGACTTTTTGCCCAAGAGCCGAGGGTGTAAAGTACAGGGCCAGGGATACTGGTGCACAGAGCCTTTGTGTGCAAACACAAGCTGCTGTTTGTATTTGCCTTCACACTGTCAGAGCTCAATTGTGCGCGGTGCAGTGCTGGCTACCAGTCTGCTTTCAATATCCGCTCAACCATCCCTGCTGCCAGAGGGATGCTCCCCCTCCCCGTCCGCTTTGAAGCAAAGGGATTTAATTTCATGAGACTTTCAGTAATCACGTTACAATCTCCCAACATTAACCAGAACTGACTCCCTATTGCAAAAGGGCGGGCGGACGACCCAGTAAACAGCCCAGCCCGGGACAGGCTGCAGTGACAGAGGAAGGCAAAATGCCTGGCTGGTTCTGTGCCGCTTATCAGATGAGGCTGGAAAACCACAGCCTCTTGCCAGCACCAGGAGGGAGCAGCCGGGTTTGCCCAGCCTGAGGATGTTCACAAGCTGCTCTGCTCATCTCATGCACCAAGATGGCTGATTCTTAAAACCAGACCTTTTTCTTCTCTCTGTACCTCTACCTATCATTTGCCTTCCTTCTTCCCTGTTCCATTTACAGTGTCCTGATACCTCTGTCACATTCCCCAGGACTTGGTTTGCTGCTGGAACAGTCTCCTTCTGGTTATGCATCACTACCTGCTGCAGTGGTCAGTGGTCCAGGAAGGGCCAGGGCCACTCTGCACAGGCAGTGGGATCTGGGCAAGGTCTTGAATGAAGAAGAGACTGAGAACAGGGAGATTTAGGTCTCCCTGCACTGTCCCTCCCTCCCCTCTCCTCACCTCTCTGCACACATAACTCAGCTCTTCCCAGAGCATCTCCTGACCAAGCAGAGATGATGCTCTAGACCAGGGGTCCTCAAACTTTTCAAACAGGGGGCCGGTTCCCCGTCCTCAGACACTGTGGGGGGCCGGACTATGGTTTGGAAAAAAATGAACTAATTCCTATGCAAACTGCACATATTTTATTTGTAGTAGTGCACAAAAATAGGAAAAAGAATGCAATATTTAAAGTGAAGAACAATTGTAATCAACAAAAACAAATAATATTTCAATGTGAACTATTCTTGGAATACCCTGCACT
>JAWWLV010000046.1:11031866-11051508 GCA_035041135.1 Platyrinchus mystaceus
TGAGAGGCTGCCGACACTGTTTGCCCGGCAGAGGAGACGCCCCCGCCTCTCGCCCGCCGCGCATCGCAGAGGAGGAGAAGGAGGACGGGGCTGCTTGGTTTCCACCCTCAACCCCCGGCAGGGGGTGGGGCGGTTGGGATTAAGGGCGGCCCCGGGCCGCGCAGGCCCGCGGTCTGTATTTTGACGACCCTTGCTCTAGACCCTGCAGGAAAGTACTTTTGGGGCTGTGAGAGCAAAGGAAGGTGCTGCACAGACTGCCAGGCAGTCCCCAGTGGGTATAAAACAATCCCTTTTTGCAATCAGATGTGCTGTCCTTTCTTTCTTTATCCACTGTGGTCTGACTGTCTGAGATTGGAGCCTAAACACCCACACAGTTGATATTAAGGGCCATTAATTCTCCCCAAAAAGCTGCTACGAAAATAGTTGTACTGGTCAAAATAAAGCACAGATGACAGTGATCCACGCGGCGCCACAAAGTGCAGCCTGGCAGGGATTGGGGTGATGGATGGCTCTGAAATACCACAGGGAAGACGACGTGGACTCCTCGTCCATCTTTCCATCCAAAGCTCTGAACTTGGAGTACACAGGCATGTGCAAAGATGGTGATCAGGGGATGGAACAGCTGGACTTTGCCTCGCACAGGCTGGGAGCTCACAGATGCAGCACGGATATGGCACACAGCCCGGAGAGCGAGCACGAGACGGGGACTGCTGAGCCAGCAGCATTCCTGCTGCACTCCTCCTCTAATTCCCACCTGGGACAGGGGGGAGAGAAATCTCACCCCCCTCCCTAGTGCCTTGAGAAATTGGGGAGTGCTCTTCCTGCTCCATCGTGCACCACTGGTGAAACTGTGTCTCCTTCTCCTCTGACAGAAAGTGTTTCCCATCCCAGCCGGTCAAAAAGAATAAATCTGCTGTAAACCAAACTTGCTGAGCCCGGCTGCTCACAGCCTGCATCAGTGCCCTGGTTGCTCCTGCCCCTTGTGTAATTTTTGCCCTTTCCTAGGTGAAATTGGGAGTGCTGGGTGTACGCTCTGGGCTCTCCACTCTCCCCAAAAAGCAGAGATGCAGTAGCTTTGACCCTCAGGCAGGGAACCCCAAGGTTGCTCACCCCACCTGCATCAGAATTTCCACTTGCCTGCCCACACAATCTTTTTCTTGCTGCTTATTTTTGGCAGAATATGGCAAAGGTCTTCTGGTCTCATCCTTTAGCATTACCAGCTCCTCCATCCCCAGGGATACATCACAGGAACAGGGCTGAGGGCTATGGCTTCCCATACAGCACCCTGGGGCACCCTGTTCCTGCACCAGGCTCAGCACAAGAAGAGATCCCTTTCCATGTGAAACCACAACCTGGGTGTCAATGGCTGTTGGGCAAAGCCAGAGGTCCCTTCCAGCACATATCCTGTGAAATAATTTAGAAATACCCTGTGATTCCAGAAGAGAGTAAAATAGAGGTGTGTTCCTTCCCCAGCCTCCAACCCTCTATCTAGGCAGGGGATGCAGATATGATTTTCAACCCTCCCATCACTCACAAGACACTTTGAAAAGCTTTGAAAGGAAAACTCCTGTCTGCATCCTCAGTGCTCTCACAGCTGTGTGTGGGACAGGAATCTTTCCCTGCCTACAGCTTTCTTTGCTGGCTCCAGTGATGGAGCAGACACTTTGCATGGGGGGTGCATGTTGTGGGCAGCAGTTCTGTGCCCGGTTTGTGCTGTCGAGGCAGCAGTGCCCCCAGTGCCAGCTGAAACCTTGTGGTGCTCAGCACCATCCCTGCTGAGCCCTGGAATGAAACAATCTCTCTGACCATATCACTCCATCAGTTTTTAAACTGCAGCCTCCACTAAAACCAGTGCTGTTCAAAATAAATCCATAAAGCAAGCTCCCAGCTGAGTTGTGCACCTCCTCCATTCTTGCTGCTGACATGGGTGCCCATGGTTTCCCGGGTCAGAATCTGTTTCTTTAGTATCTACTAAAAAAAAGGCAGGATTTCTTCCTCCCTACCAACTAATTCCCTGCCTTCTTTTGAGCCTAAGGCAAACTCCCAACCAGTGTGTTGCAGAGCCCCTCCATACCACTGCTCTCTGCTGCTCTTTGCTCCCTCCAACAGCCTCCACGGCCACACTGACTTAGGCAGGAAAAGCCTCCCTCTCTCCTTATCAGTCCCCAGGGCATCCTAATCCGCTTATAAATGAAAGCTATTAAACAGATATCTTTTTAAAAGCCTGCCTGTCACTTCAGCCAGAGCAACCCCATCCCAGCTATCAGGACTTTTTGGAGTGTGGTTAATGCGGGTGAACCATTGCCCTGGACAGAGCTGGGGTTGCACCGGGTGAGGATCTGGCCTGTTCCTGTAGGAACTGTGCTTTGATCCCCCGGAACGACAGGCTGCAGAGCCAGGCTGTGCCCCACGCCGTGCCAGGCGTGGGCTCTGCCACGCTGCCGTGCGGGAAGCAGCGGGGATCTGGCAGGGATGCTCGGGACGGGAGCTCGGGTTACTGCAAAGAAAATGCTCCCCACTGATTGCAGCGGCAGAGGCCAAACGGCGGCCACTGCTCCAGAGACACCCTGGGGATGGAGCAGATGTGACTGCTGGGCTCTGCCACTGCTGAACCCTCTCCCTGGGTCTGAGCTGTCTGCACGGGCTGATCTCGGCAGCAAATCCTATCCCTCCTCTCCTGCTGCCTGAAAAACAGGGAGGATCTGTTTGGTGCAATAATGAACATGTTGGAAATAAATGGACTGGGTGAGGTTGAGTCTGGGGGCTGTGAAGCTCCCACATGTGTTGGGGGCTCAGCCCTGCCACGGGTTGGTGTGTCCTGTGCCCCAGGTAGCAGTGACAGTGCTATCTAGGAAAAGCTGGATGTTGTAATTGGTGGGTTTTGGGGATTGTTTGGGTTTATTTCTGCTGTTCAACAGCAACAAGGGGTGAAATGATACACAATCTTTACCATGCTAGGTTGGTTCTGGTCATCCTAACATAGACCCAAGATCTCCTTTGCCCTGGATATCCCCCGACAAAACTGGCTGTGGGTAAAACTCAACACAGCACCCTAAAACCTTCCAGAAATCCCTCAGTAAAACTCTGCTTGCACAGCCCAACCTCAGCACACAGTGACCCATAATAAGCACAAGAGCCTCCAAAACCACTGTACCAAAAAGCAGGGCATCACAAAAAAGAAGATAGAAGCCAAAAAGGCAGCAGCCCTCCATGGTCAGAAAGTCCATCCCCCACCCCTGAGGATGAAGGGGAGATACACGAAGAATATAAAAACACATTCATGTGTCCCAGCTGTTCCCATTTCACAGACCAGATAGGAAAACCAGAACTCCAGGAGTGCTTTTCCAGGCAGGATCCCTGCAGGCAGTGGAGATTAAAGAGCCCTCGTGGGCTTCTTGCTCCATCCTTGGAGAGGCAGCACGTCCCCCCAGGCAGCCATGGGGAGTTTGCCCAAGCGAGGACAGTGTAGGCTGAATAGGGATGACATGCTTTGGCCCAGAAAGAGGAGGGCAGAGATTAGCCGTGGACAAGCTCAAGGGAAGGCAAGTGTCCAACCCAGAGTGCCAAGCCTGGTTTTGTTTTAGCCTTAACTGCACTTTTTTGTTTGTTTGTTTGTTGGTGTAAAAACCTTTCTGTTGGAAATCAGTTTAACTTTAAGCTTCCTGAGAATAAAAGCCTGTGAGAAAGCTCTGCCCATGCAAGGCTCCCTCGGGAGGCTACAATGGGAGTCTCAGCAGCTTATGGGCCCATATTTCTATGGCTACAGCACCCATCTGCTCAGCAATACAGTGTTACCCGCTGCTTGTGCAATTCCCCATGCAGAACAACCCGCTGGGAGCTGCACCAGGCTGGGCTGAAAAGGCCCTGTGGCTCCAAGGATGGCACATGGTGCTACCAGAGGTGCAGCCCTCACAGGGTTTGGCCCAGTTGCTGGCTGGGGCCATGTTACTGGTCCAAAGGATTTTACACAACCCCCTTTTACTCCCTATAAATGGGGAAACTGAGGCACAAGGCAAGCCTGGATATCAGAAATGCTGAGTATCCCTTATACCATCAGCAGATGAAGTTTCCTTTTAGCTGAATGAGAAACTTGCTCGGAAATTGCTCTGACATGAGATGCATCCCAGCCTGGGAACCCTACAGCAGCGCACACCACGGAGCAGAGCGTGTCTAACACCAGGCTCCCTGCGCTGCCTGTGCCAAATCCCCTATCTGAAAACACAATATGTTTCCCTTCTCTCACAGCACTTCACACTTTGCTTTGTTAAACACTCTCTAGGCATCACAGAGGGCCAAAATCTGAGAGGCACCTGCAGACACCACTGACGTCAGGCACACGTGCAGGTGGTGGGTGCATCTCCCGGCCCCATGGGGGAAAGGGCTGTGAAGAACCAGAGCCAGCACTGAGAACAGAGTCTGGAGGCCGTTCTCCAAGTGCCTGTCAGTGGGCTGTCCAGCAGTGCTTTATCCGGCCAAATGCAAAGGTATTTTATGGTAACTAAAGGGAAGGTGCTTGTCCATGTTAATTTCCAGCACTCGGAATGACACCGCTGTTCCCGAGAAATTGTGGAATGGTGTCATTTTAGTGATGCCATTAAATCTGGTCGAAGCCCCTGCCTACATTTTCCTGTGTCCACACCAGCTCACACTAGCAGTTGAGGTCAGACAACTTTTTAGTTCAAGCCTTTTCCAGCTGCAATCTCATCTCACAGGGAGCTGGAAGCTTCATCAGGACAAACCGGGTCAGAGATGTGAGGCTTGGGCTGGACAAACGCTGAGCAAACAGAGCCAGCCAAAAGGCACTGGAGAGAGGCAGGATGGAGAACAGACCTCCAAGCTTGTCTCCTAGCTGTGTCCTCCCTGGAGCACGCTCTCTCCCAGGCACTCAGCCAAAGCTGGACTGTAAAGCCAAGCTCTACGTGGATGAATTATTTGCCAGGTAAAGTTGATGGGAACCTGAATCTGTGAAAAGCTCTGCTGGCCGGGTTCCTTCTGCAGGAGCAGATCCCTGGAGAACATCTCCTTGGGACAAGACCTGTCCTCTCCTTGGGCAGTGCTGGGATCTTGCAGGCAGCAAGAAGTGATAAAGATCTGGCTGGCAAAAAACGTTCCCGTGGGAAATTTTGACTTTCTGTCAGAAACTGCAGTGCATTTCTTTTTCAGCACCAAATAAGCATGAATAGGAACAAAGATTCAGTTTTGGCAGGGGGAATGGACTTACCAAAGAAAACACCCAAATTTTTAAGCAAAGCAGACACATTCTATAATTTTTCTCCCTGGATGAAAATAAAAATAAAAACCCCAACGATTTTCCAGAAGGGAAAAAAATAAATCTGATGAAAAAATTGTAACTTGTTCTCACACTACTACCTGAGGCAAAATCAGCTAATTTGGCTAATTGACCTGCCCCTTCAGCAGGGCTGTTCAGCAGGGTTTGTCCGCCTCTGCCTTCCCTCTCAAGCGGTGGAAGATGCCTCCAGCGAGCAACCGGCAGCATCACCACCAACTCCCCGCTCATCCCCTGCCCCTGCCCGGCGCAGGCGGGTCCACAGCCCCCGCTGACCGCAGGGCCTGACTTTCTCTCGGGATTTAGGAGAGAAACCAGGGTGGGCTGATGGTCATGAGCAAGTGGGTGGGAGCTGAATAGGCTTATTGTGATCTTTATCTGGGGGGATTATTCCAGGCAGTGTGGGCTTGGCAGGGCAACACGGTTGTTTGGCCGTGGCTGGTTTTGCAGAGCGATAGGTACGGCCCCAGGGAACGGCGCACCGGGATCGGGCTGTGGAAAATTATTTTACGGTACCTTCATCCTTGCAAAACATTCACTTCCCAGCAAAGTCGGTGGAAAAGGAAAAAACAGAGCGATTTTCGTTTGCAGAAGTCTGACGCGGCTGGGACTGCTCATGGTCTGAAATGCAAAGCCTGGCATAAAAGTGACACATTTTACTGGAAACTGGGAACTTGTTTCCCTTTTATTGAAAATAAATTGGAAGGGAGAAGGATGGTAAGAGCACGGGGCCAGCACAATAACAGAAGCATTTTTCAGGAGCGTTTGGGAACCCTGTAGAGTAGACGGAGGGTCCGATAGCACCCCGAGATCGCACCAAAATTTATGGCATCGCTGATAGCGGTAACTCTGCAGGCAGGGAACTCGTCCCAGCCCGTTAGCGGGGGTTGAGGCTGGGAGAGCTGGACGCCTCCTGCCCCCGGCCCAGCGAATAATATAAGAAATAACCGAGACGCGGAATCCCATCCCCGAGCGCTGCCGGGCAGAGGGATCCGCGGGACGGAAGAAAAGCAAACACGGAGATAACCCCGGCGTCCCTCGGGACGCGGCATCTCCGCGCCGCTTCCCCCCGTCCCGACGGGAGCCGCAGCCCGAGGGAGCCGGGGCTCCGGAGCCGTGCCGAGCATCGCTGCCGGGACCCCCGCGCCTCCCCCGGCGCCGCCACCGCGTGTGTCCCGGTGTCCCCGGGCCGCAGGAGCGGGCCACTCTCCCCGCCGGACACCCCGGGCTCGGCCGTGCCTCGGTGTTGAAGGCGCGAGCGAAGAAACTGCGCTCTCTACAAGGGACACATCTGACTGTGATTTGGGAAAATTAAAAAAAAAAAAAAAAAAAAGGAAAAGAAGGGAAAGAAAACAAAACAAAAAAAATAAGGCGCCCAACCCCGGCCGCTCGGCGAGGGTTTTTTCCTATCGTCGGAGCTGCAAATATTTTGGAAGACGGGGCCGTGTTTTCCGTGTAAACAAGGCGGCGGGGGGGGGCCGGGGCCGCGCTCCGCGTGGCCGGGAAGTCCCGGCGCGGAGAGCCGAGCCCAGTCTGGGGCATCCCAGACCCCGGGGCTGGGTCCCCACCGGCACACGGCTGAGCCAGGGGCTGGCATAGGCCCCCTAAACAGCGGCGAGGAGGGGACCGGCAACGCACGGGGTTCCTGCTGGGAAGCGGGGATGGAAAATCGCGGGGAATAGTTAGCGGGATATGTGGAGACTCATGGGGAAGAGCAATCCAAACCTTTCACCCTTATTCCCCCCTGGCAGAGGCGAAGGACTTCCCGCCTCCGTCCGGGGAACGGCGCGAGTTTCTCGTCCGAGATGGAACGAACCGGCTGCTGCCCGGTTCTCATTTGGCCTCGGGGCTCATTCAAGTCCCCGCCGCCACTCATGAGGCCGCCCGCATCCCCCGGGGAGGCAGCGGCGGGAGCTGTAGGCATTGCCGGCTTTCCCTCCCCTGCTCCCAGCCGCTTTCCTCCTCCGCGGAGGCCGGAGCCCGTCCTCGTCCTGGCTGGGCACGGAGCCTCTCGGGCTCTGCGGCGGATCTCTAAGCCAGTGTCCCGGGGAAGAGAGCGGAGCTGCCGGAGAGCTCCGAGATCCCCGGACCGACCCCCTCGCCGTGCCCTGCGGGACCCCCGGCAGGGACCTGCCTGTGACGGGAGAGCCTCCCCAGCCAGCCAGGGCCCCTTCGCGCTTCTCCGGACACGAACGGCCTTTTCTCGGATTCATTAGAGTTCCTTCTCCCCCCTCCTAAGCTCCTTGGTGTCCCCTGCCTCGCGTTTCCGAGGTTCCCTGCTGTCCCCTGCTCTGCACTCCGGAGTACCCCGGTACTCCCCGTCCTGCGCTGCCGGGTGCCTCGGTGTGCCCCCGTCTTGTTGTCCCGGCTGCCTCCGGTCTCCCCCGTGCCACACTTCCGAGGCTCTCGGTATCCCCTCCCCAAATTCCTATGCCTCGCTGTGCCCTGCCCGGCGGTCCCCGGTTCCCCGTGCCCCCTGCTTTGCACCCGGAGGTCCCTCGGTGTTGTCACCCACCACCGCGCTCCCAGGTGTCTGGAGCTGCCGGGAGCCTCGATGTCCCATCCCCTGCGCTTCCGAGCGCCTTCACAGTGTTCCATCCCCTGCGCTTCCGCGCTTCTGGGCCCCTCAGCGTCCCGTCCTTTGCCCTACGCTCCCCGGTACCTCAGTGTCCTCGCCCTGTCCTGTTCTCCATTTCCCCGCGTGTCCCTGTCTTGCTCCCCGTGTCCCTTATTGTCCCCGCGCTGCTCGCCGTGTCCCTGGATGTCCCCGTGCCTTTCGCTTCCGTCCCCCGCGGGTTCTCCGCTCTGCCCTCCCTCTCCCTGTCCCTCCGGGGACCTCCGCGCCCTCTCGCCGTCCTTCTCCCCGCCTCTGTCCGTGCCTGCGGCGCTGGACTCACCCACACACTCGTTGGCCTCCCGGGCCGTCGCTCGCTGCCAGGGCCGGTCGTAGTGGAAGGGTTTGCAGCGGTCGCACTCGGGGCCGGCCGTGTTGTGCTTGCAGTCGCACACCAAGCTGTCGTCGCGGTCACGGACACAGCGCGACGCGTGGCCGTTGCACTTGCATCGCCCGCCGACCTGCAAGTCGGAGACAGCGTAGAAGTAGGAGTCGCGGGCCAGCTCAGAGTCATCCTCGCTCTCGTCGCCGAAGGTGTGGAGGCGGCTGAAGGTCACCCTGATGTCGGTGGCCGTCACCCAGTCCTGCAGCACGGGCGAGTTGTCGAAGTCGTGGGCGGTGGGGCGGCCGTCCAGGGTGCTGAAGGCGATGAGGCCGCCGGAGAGGGGCCGCACGTCGGTGTGCGAGTCAGTGCACACCGCCTCCTGCTCATTCTGCTTCGTGATGGCGGCGCGGCTCGGCTTGTTGAACATCTTGCGGCACTGCGTGGAGTAGAACTGGAAGGGCACCCAGGTCTTGCCGTAGTCCATGGACTTGTGGATGGCCATGGACTCGGGGCGCGGCGAGCAGAACTGCAGGCTGACGTAGGTCACCTCGAATTTCTTGCCGAGGGAGAGGGTGAGGGTGACGTTGTGGGGATACTGGACGTAGCTGTCGGACTGCCAGCAGGTCAGGTTGTGCGGGTTGTTGAGGTCGGTGAGGAAGGAGGGCGGGTGGGCGCGCTTGGGGTCGGAGGCGTTGCAGAGGTGGCAGGTGCGGACCTGCTCCTCGCCCTTCTCAGTCACCACGCAGTACCGCGACGGCGGCTTCCCGCAGGTGCTGGACACCTTCACCTCCTTCCCGAAGGCCGAGTTGACGAAGTCGGGGATGCAGCGGCGGGGCAGCCCGTGCTCGTCGTAGCAGGGGTCGGGCTGTGCTGTCTGCACGGCGAACATGCTCACGCCGTGGTAGCCCCCGCGCAGGGGCTGCGCCAGCCACGCCGCCGCCAGAAGCAAGGCCAGCGGCGCCTCCGCGCCCCTCCGCGGCATCCTGTGCGACCTCCGCGCGACGTGGGGACAGCGGGGAGGGGGAACGGGGGACACGGGGGAGCCGCCGCTCGGGCGCGCAGCTCCGCGGGGCGCCTCGGCCGAGGGACGCGGTGCGGCGGCTCAGGGAGCGCGGAGCATCGCCCGCCCCGCGGCCAGCCCCGCGGAGAAAGGGGAGACCGCGGCGGCGGCGGCACCACAAAAGTGGGGCTGGCGGCGGGGCTGGGTCCCGCCTGCCTCCCGCCCCGGCCCTCGCACGGAGAATGACTGGCGGTCCCAGCCCCCGCCGCGTTTGAGGTCATGCTAAAGGAGTGACATCGCGCTCAAGGAACAGAACAACGACATCCACTGGCGGCTCAGCCAGAGACGCGCACAGGCCTCGGGGAGGGCGGGGGGGGGGGATAAGAGTGGGACGGAGCCCGCCCCGACACCGCGGCGATGGGCGCCAGCGCCGCTGCAGGGCTCCCGAGCCGCCCCGAGCACCTCGTGCTCCCCCCGCCCCTCTGTGCCCCCGACGGAGCCGGGGGAGCCCAGGGCCGCCTGCGCCCCTTCAGCTAGGGGCGTGGAGCGGGGAGGGGGGCAGCGGCCGGGAGGAGCCCCCCGCCCACCTGTGGGGACGCCGAGAGGGACAGGATGGGTCCGTCTCCCACCTGGTGGCTGCTGGCCTCCCCCCTCTACCAGGCCAGACAGGGACTGGTCCCCTCAGCTCGACCGGGAGGGGGAGCCGGGGCAGAGCCCGCAGCACCCCCGGGCAATGGCCAGTTCCGAGGGGGCTCCCGGAGGGTCTCGCCCCGCAGCCTTCGCCCCCGGGACAGAAACCTCGATGCCAGGGAAGTTTAACAGGGAGAAATCTCGAGTCTTTGGGCACTACACGGGAACTAACGGGCCTGGCGACCGTCGGCAGGTTGTTCTAGGGGGATGATCTCCTCTCCATAGTACAGCCTCAGGACAACCCAAGCACAGGGGCCGCCCCCCGCCTCGGTTTGCAGTTTTTCGGGGCTCCCGTTAAAGGGAGGAAGGGGTTAAAGGGCGGCACTTGTTCCGCACTGGGCCGTGGCCTAGCCCCGGTCTCCCCTTCCCGCCCGTCCTGCGGACCGCCGGTGCCGGGGGGCCGCCCCCGACGGCCGCCTCCCTCCTGATCAGCTCTGTCCCAGCTCTTCCCCGCGGTGATCCCGGCCGGGGACACAGCTCCAGGGGACAGTAATGAGATTTCGGAGGGACAGTCCCAGGAAGGAGCGGAGAGTTTCCCTCCCGCGGCTCCCGGCTGCCCTGCTCGCCCCCCTTCCCTCACTCTTTGATTAAAAGGGCACTTTTATTTTTCCAACGGAGGTGCCCTCTCTCGGAGCGCTGCCCACGCCGTGTCATTCAAGCGGCCTGGCCCTGGCACGGCAGCGCAGTCCCCTCCCCGGCGAGCCCCGGCGGGGCGGCCCGAGGGGACGGGGGCTGCCCGGGCAGCCGTGAGCCCCAGGCAGGCCTCTGCCCCCTCCCCTCCGCCCGCCCCTCTCCCCGCTTTGAATTCCTTGCCACCGAGCTGAATAAAAGTGGTTGTTGTAAATTGAATTAGTGCCTGATTAATCTGCTCCCGGGCCTGCTAGCCCAGCGGGGTGTCTTTGGCAATGCAACCGCCTTCCCTGCAGGGCAGCGGGGCTCCGCAGCCTTCCTGTCCCCACTGCTCCCCCCGGATCTCCCCCACCCGCCCCTCAGCCCCCCCACTCCGGGGATTTGTTAACTCTTCCCCGGGAAACAACCCCTCCGTCCCGCTCCCGGGGCTCTTGGTGCTCCTTCGCCGGAGGAAGAGGGGTGTTTGTGTGTGTATTGGGGATGCGGTCGGCCCAGTCCCGCTGGTCTCACCCGAGCTGCCTTTGGACTCAGTTGCAGCCCAGCACGGGACACACACGGACAGTCCTGGGATACCCCAGGCCCGAAGAAAGATTTTTTCCCCGCTCTTGAATTGCGGCCCTATTTGCGTAATTGGGATAGGGTGGTACCTCAAGGAGGAAGGGGGACAATTTAGACCAAACTGTCCCGGGCCGTGGTGGGCAGGCCAGGAGAGAGCTTCGGGAGACCCCGGGACATCGCAGCCCGGTGCGGGCTCTCCCCAGCGCCGGGTGGGCTCGGCCGCGGCTGTGCGGACAACTCGGGATGGGAATCCCCAGCCGGGAGCCCCAAATTCGGACCCGCAGACTCTTCCACGTGCCTGCCATGAGCATCCCCGCTCGTCGTTTCTGAGCCCCCGCTCTGTCCGCCTGGCGCTTCTCCTCCGGCAACGCGTATCCAGGACCAACCTTTCCTTGCGGGACTCCCCGTCCGCCCGTTCCGGGCCGTGCCGGGGCGGTGAAGCGATGGGGCCACCGGCTCCTGTGCCCAGGGGGGACACGTGGGGCCGGCTCGGGGCACAGCAGGTGCCGTTGCGAGGACTCATGTTTCTCCAGGGAAAGGATGCGGGTTTGGCTCCGGTTTCTCCCGACGCCCCTCGACCCTGTTGCCTGCTCGGCCGCGGCACCGGGAATGCTGTCGGGCGCAGGACAGGGCTGAAATTTCAGCGTTTCTTTAAAATCCGGGAAGGTTTTTAAAGGTTACCCCCCACCTCCTCAATCCCTCAAGGCCCGCACGGTTCTTTAACGACCCACGGCAAAAAATGGGGTGAATCTAAGAAATCGTGACCCCCGCTAAACTCCCCCGCAAACCCGAGGTGCTGCCTAATCCTATTAGCAGGGTGTTAATTTAACAACCACCCGGCGCTGCCGAGCTCGGGGCCCCGCACTGCCCGGCGGCGTTACCGGGGCTGCGGCTCTCGCCTCCCTCCTGCCCTTCTCGCTGAGTTTATTCGGTGTTTCACAACCCCCGGGGTTTATAATGGCTCTTGCGGTCATTAACGTGATTTACTGAGGCTTTCTCCTCTAATTACCTCGCCCTCGAGCTACTAAATGCATGTAACCAGCTCCGCGGGGACTGAAGCGCAACTCTCCGAGTCTCGGGCCCGAGTCTATCCGTCTGCTCCGGGCAGGGGCCTGGGGCCGTCCCGGGAGGATGGGGATGGGGGATGGGGGGTGCTTGGGGCACCAGGCCACAGGTCGACCCCCTACCTTGGGGTTTGATTTTCCCGTCATTAAACACCAGCTAACCCAGGTCCTCTCCTGGCTCGGAAGGGGACAGATCCTTGCCGAATTCAGCCCCGGTGCGCCCCCGATGCACGCTCGCTCTCTCTCCCGGACCGGAGCATCTCCGGTACCCGCACCGGGAACGGCGCATCTCCGGTACCTGCACCAGGGATGGAGCATCGCTGGTACCAACACCGGAGCATCTCCGGTACTTCCACCGGGACTGGAGCATCTCTGGTACCTCCGGTACCTGCCCCGGGAGTGCGGCCAACCCCCGTGAGGGCCCAGGGGATGAGCGGCTGCGGGGCACGGCCGGTTCAGGGCAGAGCGTTCCTCCGCGGTGGGGCCGGGAAAAGCCCCGGTGACGGAGAGCCGAGAAGGGCTTCATTTCAGCCCCACCGGGGCCAGCGGGAAAGGCGGCCCCGGCGCTCGGAGCCTGTTTTAAAAGTCAAATGGCTTCGAATGCCGCAGCTCGTCCTCCTCGCCGGGAACAATGCGCTGCTCCTCGCCCACCTCCCCCTGCACGGCCCGGGTTTGGAGAAGGGAGGGGGAAAACCCGGGCGGCTCTTCCCCTCCTCGGCTTTCGGGGGGCCGTTCCCCGGCGGGATCGGGAGCGGCTGGAAAAGCAGAGAAGACCTGGGTTGAAATAATCAGGAGCGATTTATTCCCCTGGAGTGACAGTTCTTTTGAGCAGTTGCCGAATGGCAGTTTCTGTCTTTCTGAAAGCTTTTCTTCCAGATTCTGTTCAGATTAGGCTGGGGAGATGAATGAGGCCATTATCCAGCCCAGTAGCTATTCTGAAATGCCAAATTAATTACCAAGGGCTAAATCAAGGCGATGGGGGCTGAAGGGGGGCGGGGGGGGGGGAAGGCGGCGGCAGTTTGAGGTGTGAAAATATCTCCGCGATCTTTTAAACGCTGACACGGCGGGCGGCCCGGGGTGCTCCCCTCAAACCCCCCAGACCTCGTTTCGCAGGTGCGGGGGGCAGCGGCTGCTGGAGCGGCCCCGACCGGGCGGAGCGGGCGAGGAGACCTTGCGGGGTCCCGCTCCGGCTGCCCCTGCCCCGGCTCCGGCACGGCCCCGCCGGCCGCCGCATCTCTTACCTCCGGCGGGGCACCGCGGGACTCCGGGCAGGGCTGAACCGGGGCCGGGGCCAGAGCCGAGGCCGCTCTCGATGCTCACGGGTCCAGCCGGACCCTCCGGGCGCTCCCGTCGGGGCTCTCTGCCACCTGCCCGCCGACCCCGCGGCGGAGCGAGGAGCAGCCGCGCTCTCCCCAATTCTGCTGCAGCGCTTTGTCATCGACTGAGCCGGCGCGGAGGGAGCCTGGGGGATTCCCTGAGCTCCGAAGGGCCGGCTCGGGGATGCAAAAAAGTAATCACACTGTCGTTTCTTTCACCAGTGTTTGCGATGAGTGCGCGAACGCGGAGGGAAGGGAGTGTATATATGCAGAAATGCTGACCCATAACTCGGTTCGCGTTGCCTGCCTTGGAGGGTTACAGAAACACGGCGGGGAAAGGGGAGAAAGACTGGTCCCAAGGGAATTAGGCAAGAAGGCATCGCTGGCTCTTCCCGCACTGATGTCTTTCTGCCAGCACAGATCACAACATTTGCACATGAAATTTAATCCTCCACCCTAAAGCTCTTTGGCTCTCCGCAGGCAGTTATTGTTATTATTGTTGCTCTAATATTTACGCTTTGCTCCCAAACAAGTGTAATTTCCCCGGTCGCTTTGTAGATCCCTGGCCCTTAATCCATTTTTCTCTTCAGTTCCTCGGAGACCACACCTCTGGCTCCTCTCATTCATGAAAAAAATTGAACGAATTTTACGCAAAAAAATTGAATGTTTAGGGAATGGTGGGTCAAACCCGTCTATCAGTTTTGGGTGGGGGGAGAGGTGGGCACGGGGTTGATGCTGAATCTCCTGCAGCAAACGCACACGGCCAGTGACATCCCGGCTCAGCCCAGGCAGAACCGCTGGCTGCAGCGAGAGCAGAGTTAGGCAAGATTTTTCCCTGCACTAGACAGTCCTTGCAGACGAGGAACAAGCAACGAGGAGATTTCCCAGGGGCTGAGAAGTGGGCTGTAGAAGGAACCAAGCCTTTAATGTAAATTGGCCGTGGCTGGCAGAGACCACTGAACACTGGGCTATTCAGCATCGCTGTGAACCTCTAATGATCAACTCGGTTTTCAATTATACACCCACAATTGCCACCAAGTGAGATAAGCCTCTGGAATACTATATTTTCTCTTGCAAAATGTTTTCTGTAGGGCAGGCAGGCTGGAAAGCTCAGTGAGTAATATTTGATTTATTTTCAGCAGAGCAGCGGGACACCCAGCAGCCAGGAGAGCTTCCAGCCGGACCAAACAGGTGCTCAAACGGCTCTTGCACTCCTGGGGACTCGCAGGTGGATTCAGCCACTGCAGGGAGCTGCAGCATTGTGGGGACCAGATATTCCCAGGAAAACAGAGGCACTCCTTGATGTTAAACCCCGTGATTTATTTGTGTGCTCCTCTGCAGAAACAATGGCTTCATTTGGATGGGTGCAGATGTAGCACAACAAAAAAGAATCCAACTTGGCCTGGAAAATGCTGCCATACGCTGGACATGCAGCCGAGGTCTCATCCAGGGGAAAAAGGGGATGTTGCCTGGCATAGCCCAGGAACATGCACAGACCCTCCAGACTTCAGTTCCTCACACATCCCAAAGAAGGCCACCCTACATTTTCAAACTATTCCCAAGTTAAATTACTTTTCTGAGCAATATATTACAAGGAGTGGGACAAGAAGAACACAGTGACCTCACAACAATGTTTTGAGCTCCACGGGAAAAAAATACCAGAAGTGAACTGGGAGCTCAGTCCACCGGGAATGCCCTGGCACAGCTTAAGAAACCTCACTGCAATGAATTGATGGAGGCCCGGCAGAACCCCCTGCACTGATGGAGGGAATAACCCTGTGCGTTTCTGGGCACTGACAGTGTAGCCTCGAGTTCATGGATCTGGGGGGCTCTGCTGACAGGCTGAGGTGCAGGAGATGTGGGGTGAAGAAAACAGCTTTTGGCTTGGAGGTGGAAGATTCCTGTGTGAAGCTTCCTGGCTATCTGTGTGGGGAGAAGGGGATGGGGACATCCAATTTATTCAGTAAAATGTTTAATCCAGAGAGGCTTCCACTAAGTTTATTGGAACCACGGTGCAGCGCAGAAGAAGCCACTCTGCAGATACTATTTTTAGATGATTAAAGCACCCACCTGGGTCTCAGGGGACCTGGGAGCAAGTCCATCCACTGCAAAGGATTTTCTGCTAGTTTTAGGACTACTCTCTTTATATCGAGTATTTTTGGGTCTGACTGGCAGAGGGACATCAGAGCAATTCACAAATCTCTGCTGAGCCTGGAGACACATCTCCCTGAGGCCCCGAGGCTCTGCATCCACCTGAGAGACGACCCAGCTCACCTCCCATGCCCTGTCTTATGGCTGTTCGGGACTCAGAGCGAGCATCCCTGTCCCAAGTGCCCAGCTCTGACCCCACACCACAGTTTGCACAGGAGTTTAGTGTCTCCCCTCCAGCTGCCGGCTCACTCTCCATGGAAGGATTTGGGGCTTGCTGACTTTCCCATCTGTGCTGGTTGGAGACAACCCAGGCTTGGAGGACTCAAATGCCTTCACAGCAGCTACTGGCCCAGGCTGTCCCGTGGGCAGAGGGATGTCACCACCCCGGCACTGGCAGCCTCATGGTGACTATTGCCTGGCAGGGATCCCCGCTGTCGTTTACGGGCAGCAAACGGAGCAGAAGGGAAGACACTTGGGGTGAGCTCCTTGGGTGCAATCTGACCTCTGCAGTCATCCATCGTCCTCGACATCTCTTCCTTTTTTATTTCTACTTTTTCCTGCAAGTGCTGTGGCTCTGCAGGGAGCAAAGAAAAGTTTCTTTGCTTCCTGCAGAGAAGCAGTAAAGACAAGCTGTGAGCCGAGCAGGACTTCCCTCTCTGCCTGGCGCTGCCTGACAGCAGCTCAGTGGAGTCCTGGGCACTGTTAGCTGCTCCTCTGGGAGGAAACCAGCCTTGATTCAGAGTCATCTGCCCCCGGGCCCCGTTTGAGAAGGATAACAACAAAGTTTTTTCCTTTTGATTTGAGACCAGTGTTACTCAAAGGAAATTCATCCCTTTACTCTGTGCTTTGACTCCCTTTAGCAAATTCTGAGCACCAATTCAAACACAAGAGTTCTGGTGCCAAGGGAATCCAGATGGAGAAGGTCAGACATTGTCCAGAGCAGAGAGAGAGCAGCCAGGATAAGGGCAGGGATATTGCAGTGAGCAGTGTACCACGTTCTTTAAAACAACTAATGTTCCTTTAAAATAATTAATTTGAGCAGAGACAATTCTTCACCTACAATACAGAATTGTTTGCTGGACACAGTGAACACTACTGATATCAGTCCAGTGTAGGAGTTTCTTTGGCTCTGGCATAAGAAACTGGCCCATGCAGAGTAGAGTCTCTACCTCGGCAGAGACTATTTAGGAGAACCCAAGATTATAGTTTTATATGGGACCCATGTAAGGCTGTGGAGCTGAAATGCTGATCTTCTTGCTGTGAATTTTCCTCCCCACTGATTCAGAATAGAGCCTTGAAAAGGCATTTGATCTTCTTAAGCCAGTGTAAGGTAAAGATGGAACCTGGGCTGATAGAGGCCAGAGCCAGGGCAGGCAGGGCTGGGTGTATTTCAGCTACCTAAGGAGCAGGATTATTAAAACATGGGTCCCCAGAGCTTCTGAATTCCCACCACCTAGTAACTCCTTTAACCAGATCATTAACTCTTCTCCAACATTGCTTTGCAGGGATGGGTGGGTTTGTGGGGCTCAGCTCCAAATGAAAATGTGTCAGTCCTGGGGAAGGCTCTATTTCACCATTGCAGATGAAGGGGGTGTTTTGTTGCTTTCTTTGTTTAAAAGTAATAAAAACCCAAATATATTCCAGAAAGCATCCTGTTCCCTGAGGGAAGAAGTGGGGGATCTGTAGGGACTGAGCCAGCAGAGCTGAGTCAGAGCAAAGAACAGAGCTGGGTCATGTGCAGCCATCCAGGTTTTGGGTTTACATCTTCCTTGAGGAAAGTGTCCTCTTGATATGAGACAGCGGGTGCTGGGGGGCTTCCTGGCACCCTGAAATCAGCTCTACAAAGGGAGGCTGCCTAGCCCTGGCCTGGCCCTTTATGAAGGCATGCCACCCAGAAGGACGGCAGGAAACGTTTTTTTCAGGAGCCTTACCTAGAACTTCACAGCATTCGGTCTCTTTTTGGCAGCCATCCTAACCTAATTAGGATTAAGTAAGTATTAAGCTGGGATGAAGTGGCCTTCGAGTGGCTATAACCTTCTAATAGGGGACCTTGGGGTAAGGCAGCAGGAGCAGGGCTCAGGTTGGGCACTGAGGCATCGTGTGAGCCCAGACACGGCGCGCTGGGGACGGGGCCGACAGCTCCATCGAGGGACCTTCCTGTGCCTCCCCTACAGGACACAGAGCCCTCCCCTGCTCCACCCCAGGGCTGGGTTTATGCAGAGAGAGGGCTGCCCACCCTGGTGCTGGTGCTGAGCTCCAAAGCTTTATCTTGGGGCTGTCTCCACACCTGCAGCCATTACCAGAGTCATTAATCAGCGCTGTGCCCGTACGAGGGTGGGCGAGGAGGGTCGGACACATCTGAGCGAGCACAGCCGACAAGCGCCGCGTCTGCCCCGGCACGGCACTCCCCGCACATCATCCCTGCGTGCTGGGGGGTCCGCACCGTTCCAAGCCCAGCCGGGGGACCCCCTTGCCCCAGCGCGGCGGGTGCCAGTGCCCGGCGGGGGCACTGCCCTGTCCCAGCCGGCTCCCTCGCAGGGGTGAAGCAGCTGGGGAGCGCTTGTTTGCCGAGCTTTGAATTCCTGGCTGTCGACCGCTGCTCAGCGGCACCGTCGCCTGTCTGCTGCAGGCTGAGCCCCGCCGCGCACATCCTGGCGTGCCCGAGCACCGGCACTGCCGGCGGGACAGTGGAGGAGGAGCAGCAGGAAGGGGGAATGAGGCAATGGCAAGAGAAGGCAAGTGGACAACTCTGTGCCGTTCTCAGATATTCAGCAGAGAAATGGTGCTCACATCCTTTATAAAGCTCTTTGCTGTCCGCGGCAGAAAAGGCTTCTGTGAACTTCTTCAGTTCTCATCCCTGCTCCCGATGCCTTGGAAACAAGGGGTAGGGAGAAGGTAAAACTTCTCTTGTCCTGACAAGCTATTGCCGCATCGTACCCTCCATGGCTTCAGTAATGCCCTGTTGTTTTTCAGTGTTAATCATGGGCTAGAGAAAAGCAAAGCCATTCTCCCAGCACGCTGCCTGGTTTTAATTCTGCTAGAAAACAGTCTTATCTCCAGGATGCTGCCTGTCCCTGTCACCCCAACTGATGCACACACATGCTGCAGGGAAGTCAGTAATTCCACATATTGCTCCCACCCAGGCATTTTTCCTGTGGGATTGAAAGGCAAATTCCAGCTGCAACCACCTCACATTCATCAGATGCTGCACCAGGACCTTGCTGCCCATATCACTGCTCCCTCCTTCCAGCCCTGCCACGGGTCTCCTGGACACTTGGTGGCATCAATAAGTGTGAGGTGACAGATGCAGTATAGTGTTACTGCTGTGAGAGTTAATATGTGGGAGGAGTTTTTCCTGAGCCACCCCAAAATACAGAGACGAATGTACACAACTCTGCACCGCCTGAGACCCGCGGATGATGGAGATATCTGTAACACATCCATCCCTGCTGGTCTCTGATAAACCAGAGGGTTTGGGTTCATAATTGTCTCATTTAAATGTTAATTTGTAAATCTGGGCGTAGACACACACTGATGGCGACTAGGAGGAATTTCCGAGCATGGAGTGGCTTTATTGTAAATGTGAATTAAAGCATCAGGATGAAACTAGCCACTGGGAATGATGTCAAATTGATTAAGTTTAAGAATTTAAGGACAGCAGGGTACCTGTGGGTGCCTCCTGCCCAGGGGAGCCCTGCACTTGCTGTGGTGCTCACTCAGAACTACTTGCTACCTGTGAAGCCCCCCTCGTCCTGTTCACTCTGCTGCCCCCAAAGGAGGATTGCTGAGGGGCTGCTCCAGGGGTTTACTGTCTCACCTGGCAGAGCCAACATCCTGGTGTCTTTAGAGAAAGATATCAAAAGCTGTGGGGAGCCCTGGTGGTCTAGTGGTTAAGATGCAGCGCTCTCACTGCTGCAACCCCGGTTCGACTCCTGGTCCGGGTTCAGGGACACTCCCCCGGGCAGATGGAGCTCGTCAGCCCCTAAGGCCATCCATCTAAGAGAAGG
>JAWWLV010000046.1:11051608-11076022 GCA_035041135.1 Platyrinchus mystaceus
CACCTAAAAAATCCATTGCGCAGGCTTGAAAGGTAAAAAGACCTTTCCCAGATCTTCGTTCGCGAAGACTGGCCACGCACGCACGCCAAAAGCTGTGTGTTCCTTGGTGAACGTGATGCAGTTTGGCAGCCTAAGGGAGACGTTAAATGCCCCACCAGGACTTAGTAAGAAATGGTGGCCAGGCTGATCACTCCGGGTCATGAGGTCTCCCTGGAAAAGCCTTGCAATGCTCACTACCAGCTTGCAGGCAGCTCCTCAGTCTGGTGACTGGCTTGCTGAACCCAAACTGGCTGAGGCAACTCTCAGGCATCCTCCTCTGCCAGTGGCCTGGTCAGCACATCCATCCATTCCCAGCCTGGGACCTGGAAATCACTGTACACAGGGGACGTGCCTGCCTGCCCCATCTCCTTCCCATGCCCTTTACTCCCTCCCCAGAAGTCGTTCCAGCCTGAGGTCTGCAGGAGAGCAGGCTTATGGGCATCTCCAAAAGGCTTGTGAGGGGCTGTTACTGCCAGAGCTTGCTTTCCCAAAGCTTCCAGCATCCTTTCAGCTGCACCCCTCTGGAAAAGCCCTTAAAGCACACACCCAACATTAGACACATGACTGAGTCAGTGAGATTCCAGCAGTGGCCCATGTGCTAGAGTGGGAGCTGAATTCCTGGCATAGGGAGGGCTCAGTGCCCATGGGAGGGCACTGTGTTACCTGACTGTGCAGTCAATTCATCCCTGAAGGGAGCCAAAGCCATCTCTGGGCAGCAGCGGAGACCTCCTCTGGTTGCCCAGCCCAGTTCTGTCCTGCTTCCAGCCTCTTTGGTTGGGCTGGATGGGACTGTGGGTCCAAAGGTGGGATCTCTGTCCCATTTTTGCCATCTCCCCGAGGGTGAGATAAACCCTGCCCACAAATACCATTTTCTCCTCATGGCTGATCTGGGCACATAATTGAGATGCCTGAAAGGACGTTGAATTTGTCACCTGGATAAGCTGACTGATCAAGCTGGTCAGGGCAAATATCCCTCTCCCAGTTCAGCTTATCCCAAGATATGCCTGCAGTGGATTTGCACGGGGTGACTATTTTTATTTAAAACAAGCAGGTGGGAAAAAAAGGACATTCACGGGGAAAAAAATGATCCATTGCAGCTCACCCTAAGGCCCTGCTGCCACCTACTGGGGTCCCAACGCCGAGCCCTCTGCGCCAGCCCGGGGTGGGGATGGGTCCTGCCGGGGTGTGGGGACTCCTACAGGGTGCTGGAAGGGGAGGGAACCCCTATCCTTGTTGTCCTGGATCTGCCCCTCTCCTGCTGCAGGCTTATTTGGGAGCAAAACCGCTGGAGAGCCTTCAAACCCCCAGGCATGTCCATCATAAAATGTGCATCCGAAACGCGCCTCTCCCTTTGGGCAACAGGGATGACAGGGATGTGGGCATCGCTGGGTGGGTGGTGCCCTGCGCCCCTCGTGGCTCCCCTGGGTGCAGCGCTGTGAGCTGGGGAAGAAGTACAAGCTGCAGATGCTCTGGATTCACAGCATCCTTTGAATGTTGCCACCTCCACATCCAGCTGGATGGGCTGTCCAGGAGCGTGGCCAGCTGTCCCCAGGCCCACATGGCCTACGTGCAACCAGCTCCAGTGGTTTTCCAGGTTTATTCAGTCCCATCATGACCTGGAGCAAGGACGGCTGGTTATGGACACACCTTTAAACGGCAGTGCCTAGAGCAGGATCCCACATCCACGTATTGGTTGTTGTGGTGTTCACCAGGAGCTGTGATGCCCTGGAAAGTGGAAGGTGTTGGTGGCTCTGGAGGCTCAGAGGTGGCTGGGACAGAGGGGGCTGGGCTGAGGAGCACCATGGTCACATATATCACGGTACCCACCAAATTTCACCCCCCTCACATCGTCCCTCCTCTGGGCTGACCCCAGGAATTCCACCAGAGGCAGAGCTCTCCCTGGCGAGGTGCTTTCCAGGGGTGCACGGCCCAGCTGGGTTCACAGGAGCGGCTGAGCTGCACCCCCCGAGTGATGCTCAGCCCCCTCCATCACTGCAGTTCTCCGGCAGAACACAGGGTGGAAACCTCAGCCCATACGAAAGCCGCTCCCAGATCGGCTCTTCCCAGGGCTCTGCCTTTTCCCGGGGCCTCCTGGGCTCCTTATAGCCCCGGGGGCGATCCGGACCAAGAATTGCCCTGCTGTCAGGGAAGGAAGTTCTGAAAAGTGAGGAACGGGGTGTTCCACCTTCGGGTGACAGATTTTTGTTCAGGTAAGGCTGGGACAAGGCATCCAAGGGAACTTTCTGCAGTAGCATCTTGCCTCAAGGAGTCAGGTAAAAAGCCTGGATGCAGCTCCTGCAGCAGGTGAAAAGGCAGGGTGGGACTGAGCCCAGTCAGGTGTTTTGGCACAAAGGTGGCCATGGAGCACAGTGGAGTGCTCTCCTCCACAAGCCACTGGCAGTAAGAGAAGTCATGGGATTGATTAGAACTGGGGAGGTTAGGACTGGCACTTGGAAAGGCTGTCCAGCAGTAAGGACAGAGCCATGCTGGCATTGCTGGGGATGCTGGAGACTCCTGGTCCTCAGTGGACTCAGGAACAGGGCAGACAATTGTCTGACAGGGACAAGTGTCTGCAGCAGCTCTGCCCTGGTGCAGGGGATGGTCCCTTGCATCCAGCTGGCTTTCCTCAGTTTCCATCCCAGCCCTGATTTCTGCACCCCTTTCTTGTCCTTTCCTGTTTCTCCTGTAGGAAAAGGGCACCCCATCCTCTTCCACAGCTCTGCCTTATGCACTTGCAGCTACACAGTGAGTCCTAGAAGAACACCAGCCACTGGCATAGCAATGGACAGCTTGGAAACCCAAACCACAGTGTGCTGTGACGATGAGGGCAGGAGGGGTGTCTGGCTCCTTCTCCTACAATTCCCACTCTAATTGCTAATGTTACAGTGGGGAATATGTTTGCTTTTACTGCATCAAACTTTTACTCAGACTTTTACTCATGTTGCTTCTCCCTCTGACCAGTGTGGATGGTTTCCAACAAGAATCCTTGTGGCTTGGAGCATGCACAGGTCAGAGAACAAAACAGAAATGGTCCCAAGGCTGCAGGGATGGATCAGCCAGAGCAGAACCTGCCGCACTGCAGATGGGAAACTGGCTGAGTGACCTGCTCATGTCCCCAGGGTGGCAGTGGCAGTGTGGGGAGCTGAGCCATGATCTCCCAAAACAGGATCGGACTTTCCCTGTGGAAGAAGGGACTTGAGAAAGGAGGTGGGAGACATCCAGAAGTTAGTGTGGTTTTGCTCCAGGCACCCCAAGCGCTTGCACAGGAGAATAGAAAAGTGCAGATCAGACAAGTGTTCACCTGCCAAAAGTGTGACAGCTCTGGAGCCCTTCAGCCTCAGAGCTGGACAGAAAACCTTCAGCACTTTGACAGATTGGGTCACTTAAGGTCATATTTTAAGGTCATTTAAGGTTACATTTTCATCTCCTACATCTGGGGTCAAATCTGCCACCACCAAAGTCTATGGCCCAGTTTTGTTTCTCAGGGGACAGTCTCAAGTGGTGTGGAACAACCTTTCAGGATCCTTCGAGTTTGCACTGAGAAATGAAAAACACAAGTTGTGGGGAAAACCAATGAGAATAAGCAGGTTCCCTTTTCAGTGGACCCTGCTTCCCCTTCCCTCTGAAGCTGGGCAGGCAGTGGGGAGGCTGCAGAGCTGCTTCACTGGGGCTGTGATGCTCTGTTATTACGTGAACTCAGTGAGAAGGAAGCAGTGAGCTCACCTGGAGCTGTGGCAGCTGAGCCTGTGCAGCCACAGGCCCAGCAGCACACAACAGCCTCGGAGTCTGAGTAAGGAAAGTCAGACACCCAAATCTAATGGAAATCCATAGACTGGACACCAGTGAAAGCGTCTTAGGGAGATGGTCTGTGCCTAGAGCCAATGACTATGGCATTTTGGGGGGCTGAGTTACTGGATTTCCAGTGTGTGGCTTCGTCTGAGTTGTTGTTTCAGGGAATGTGTCTATGTGTGGAGTAGAGAGGAAAGGGAACAAGACCATGATGAACTTAAGTGTTCAAGGCCAGGCTGGATGGGGCTCTGAGCAACCTGGTCTAGTGGAAGGTGTCCCTGCCCATGGCAGGGGTTGAAACAAGATGATCTTTAAGGTCCTTTCCAATCCAAGCCATTCTGTGATTCTATGATTCTACAAACTTCTGAGAATCTCTGTGAGTTCAGGGTAAGTATCATCTTCAGCAGCCATCCAAGAGGTGCCTTTGTGATGATTTGGAGAAAAAGGAGTCCAAGTAGAAGTCAGGCAAAGGTGATTTGGGTTTGTGCGTTCCCATTCCTGGAAACGAAAAAGGATTTGAAGCAGAATGACACGGGACACGTTCACAGCCCGCGGGCCCTCCTGCACCCCAGCCCTTTGCATACATGGGAACCCTGATTTGCTTAGAAATGTTCTCTGTGGAAATCACTTTCTATCACCAAAAGGGCTTAATTATTTTGCTCTTCTCTCAGCCCAGTGTTTTTATTATTTGCTTTGGTGTCACTTGTGGAAAAATGACTTTTATATTTAACTACTTTGTCTCTATCTCTGTATTGTCTATTGAGCATCTCTGGAGGAAAGGTGGTATCCCCTGAGCATCTGGAAGAGGTGATGTGGCCAGATCTCTGCCCTTTAATTTGCACTTATGTGGGCTTTTAAGTGGAGTTAGCTGGAACTCATAGTTTGATATTTGGGTCTTTTTACCTTGCCACCTCAGCTGTGGAGGGACAGAGCAGATCAGGTGAGCACAAAGGCAGAGCAGTGCTGACAGTCCCTGCGTCTCTGGTGTGGAGCTTGTCCGTCAGAGCCGGCTGGTCCCACGTTTCCCCAGGTCAGCGTTTCACATCACGTGCCTTGGCGTGTTTACTCCGATATCGAGAACCCAAAGATCCAAACAAGCGTGTTGTCAGCGCAGCCTCAGCTTCCTCCCCCCGTGGGGGCTGCTTGGCAGCTCGAGGGGAGGAGTTGAGCTGCGGCGCCGTGCGGTGAGATGACATGAGATGATCCGGCAGCTGCCGTGTGCTCCGGCTGCAGCTCCCTGAGCTTTGGCATCGCTGTCGGTGCCACCGCAGCCACCCTGAATGCAGCCCTGCCTCGTGGGTGGTTGGACGACTGGGGATGCCACTCCTCCTCTCCGTGCAGCCTCTAAAAGCCACCACCTGGGACCACTTCCCGCTGCCCTGCTGTCATCCTGGAGCGTGGCACCAGCACCCCGAGGATCCCCTGAACTCAAATCAGGACAACTGAGTAATGAGGAGCGCAGCGCTCCGCTCCCGGGAGATCCCATGAGTACGCTGGTGTCGACATCCCTTAGAGGTGCCTCTGCTCCAGAGCCCTTTCCCCGAGTGGCTGCTCCAGCCTGGTGGCTGCCACGCTGCAGTTTGTCAGTCTTGCCCCTGCAAGCTGGAGCCTCCTGGGTGGTGGCTGGGGCACCTCCCTGTGCTCCTCCGCTTCCTTCCGCCGGCACGAGCCCCCCCAGCCCCTGTGTTTGGTAACTTCCTGAGCTGCACCGTGCCCCCGGGAGCAAAACAAGCAGCTCCCAGGGTGTCAGGTGGGGAGGGCACGGGATGGGAGGAGACATGCTGCAGCCCCGACACCCAGAAAAGTTTGGTCTCTGCAGCTTTAGCTCTTCAGACGTGTCCAATTCTTCTAGTTCAGGGATACGGCCTGAAAAGTTGGGTCTGAAGTGAGCAGGTGGGAATGGGGCACAAGGGATGGGAAAGATCAGACTGGCATCCTAAATACTGAACGCAGCCCTCAAAGCTTGCACAAGGAGCCCAAGCCCTGAGGAGCTGCGGCACAAAGGCCGCTCCAGCAGAGTGTTCGGCTGTTTTCCGGGGTAGTGCCTTGGGGCAGGTGGAACCGTAACTTAGACACCAGACTTTCCCCGTCCTGCTATTTTTGCCGCCAGAGGATTTCTCGTGAATTGCTGGTCCTGCTCAGCTGGGGAAGGCCAAGCCCATGTCCCGGCGGCAGGGGTGTCACCTGGCGCAGGGTAGAGGGGAGTCAGCCGGGGCTCTCAGCACCCAAGTCCCCTGCAGTTTGCACAGCGGGTGGTTGTGTCAATGGGTCACTAATTAAAGGGGATTTTGGCTCTGACTGGGTTTGCTTTTTTTAAAAATTCACTGGAATCTCACTGTGAAACCCCACATCTATTTTGGCCCCTGAGCAGCTTTCGAGTCTCACAGCCTCGGTGGCAGCGGTCACTCTCTTCTGAAACACCAAAACCTGCAGAGGAACCCGCAGGCAGGTTCTCGCCCTCCCTGCGGCATCATCTGGGCCGGATCCGGCTGCAAGCACTGTGCACAGATGGGCCAGCAGGGAGGCATGGGCGGCCAGTACTGCCAGCGATGAAGGTGGCACAGGCCCTTTCTCAGAAGCAGGCTTGAAGGCAGCAGGAAAAGGCCATTCCCAGGTGCTACCAGAGCAGACATGACCCCACCCTGGTGTCACTCAGCCTGAGCTTTGCACTGTCAGGGACATGCTGACGGTTTTCCCAGAAAAGATGGGGGGTAAAGGGCTGCACTGGGAAGGAAGGAAAACAAACTCACATAATGCATGGGATGGAGGCATGAGGGGAAGGAGAGAGGGATGGAGGAATGGAGAGGTGGATGGCAGGAGGGAAGGACAGATGGATGAGTGGAGAGAAGGGTGGAGGTTGGAAAGGTGCACGGATGAAGGGAAAGAAGGAGAGATTGATGGAGGGAGGGGTAGATGGATGGTGGGATGGATGGATGGGTGGCAGAATGGCAGGAGGGATAGATGGAGGGGTGGACAACAGAAGAGTGAAGGGTGTAAGGCAAAGTGGTATGGGGACAGACGGGTGTCACGATGGATAGATGGATTCATGGATGAAGGGATGACTAACTGGATGAACGGCAGGTTAGTGGTAGGGAGGGAGGAAGGGGGGATGGATGAGTGAAGGGAGGGAGGGCGGGCTGGAGGGCTATGTGGGCGGAGGAAGGGGTGGGCGGAGGGCAGGTGGAGGGGGCACGGCCGGGGCGGGGCGGGCGGTGCACATGTGCGGGGCGGACCCGCCGCCAGCCCCGATCGCCCGTCCTGGTGCTGCCGGTGCCGCCCAGCGCGGAGCGGAGCCCGGCGGGGCAGCCGAGCCGAGCCGAAGATGGGCAGGGAGCCCCGGCCGCAGCCGCCCCCCAGGTGGGAGAGCCGCGGGTGTTCGTGTGACCGGGGCGGGGGGCTCTGCAGAGCTGGGGCACGTGGAGGGCGAGCGGGGACATTCCTTGTATTACCGGGGTGTCCGTGTAACCGGGGGCACCCAGTGGGTTTGGAGGGTTCGTGTACTTGAGAGAGCAGCGGCCACTGGGTTGTATAATCTGGAGGGGAAGCCACTTATAAGTGGGGTGTCCAAGTAACAGGAGGGTGACTGAAGGTAGTGTAATGGGGAAGTCCCGTGTGAGTGGGGGCTTCACTTAAACCCACCAGTGGGGTGTCATCAGCCTTGCACCCTTGGAAGGGGCACCCTGAATCACCTCGGGGTCCCCTTGCTGCCCGAGGTGGTCTGTGGCCGGCCGTGCCCTGGCCGGGAGGAGCCGGTGTCACCCCGCGGGTGGGGACGGGCCCCGCTGCCGTGACTCATTTCTGGACTGTGTGTTTGTTTTCCTCCGTGCCGGCCCACGGAGCTGCTGCTCGGGGCCCAGGTGTGGGGCCCTGCCCGCCCCAGGGGACCACCCTGCCGGGGCTGGGTCTACGGGAAATCCCGGGGGCTCTCCACTCCCTGCCTGGAGTTTTGGCCAGGCCGCTGGCAGGGTGGGGTGGCAGTGAGTCACCCCGGGTCACTGCAGCAGGAGCTCTTCCCCAGGCGGGAGGGACCCGAGGGTCACGAGTCTCCTGTTGCTCCCATCACCCTCAGCTAGGTCTCCACAGCCCAAGGGGGCTGAGATGTAACCCCGGGGAGAGCTCTGCTTTGGCAACAGGATGGGGTTTGGGATGTGACAAGCTCAGCAGAGTGTCATCCCTCCAGTATCAGAGCCTGGACACTTGCTGGCCCTGAGATGTCCCTGTGTTGCTTCATGCACCAGCATTTGCTGATAGGTGTGCCTGCAAAGGAGCATCTCCATCAGGTGCCTCTGTGGCCTTACCGTGTCACTGGTGCCTCCCATTGAGTGCCCAGACCCAGCCTGGCCTCCTGCCACACTCATTTCTGCAGCGGCCTCCCCGGGAGGATGTTTAGCTGCTTTGGACAGTGTAAACCCTGAGGGAGGAAAAGGCTTGGCTGATTCAAATCACTAACGAAAGCAGGAGAAAAGAGATTTCAGACCTTTGTTTTCATGTTTATTATGATCTGGCTGCTGTCACCCCAGCACTCCTTAACTTTGCAGAGGGCTGGTTTCGGGGCTGCTGCTGCTCTCAGTGTAGCAAAACTGTGCTCAGGCAGCTGCAGGCTGGTGCTGCTCACGCTACTCCTGCTGGAGAGGCTGGTGCTGCTTGCCCTGATGCTGAACAGCTGCAATTTATTTAGTTTTTCCATTTAGATTAGTTTTCTAAATGTTGGTTTGATTCAAACTCCAGGGATATGCAGGATGTCAACGCTTTAATTTTCCTGTGTGTCAGAAAGGGCTTGTTGGTTTTGTGGTTTTTTTTTCCTTTTTTGTGTTCAAAGCAAAAGTTGGATGGAGTTGCAAATTGTTTTCAAAACATGATTGCAAAGTAGTTTGGAGCTCTGGGTGTTGCTCAGATTAGAGGTTAAGTGTAGAAAAGGTGAAAAGATAAGGAGTAAGAGCCTGGCAGTGGTGGCTGCAGTGGTTGCATCCCTCAGTTACAGTGACTGCCTAAGGTTGGAGGGCTCAGGTGGTGCTAGGTGTGTCCAGTGGGGCTGGGGATGCTCTGCAGGGAAGCAGCTGAGTAGAGTCAGGTCTGCTGCACTGGGAGCCTGGGATGTGGCCAGCTCCAGCCTTGTGATGTTGGGCTGCTGAAATAAAGCGTGCGGAGGTCATTGCTGTACCTTCCCCAGCATCCTGTGGCCATCACTGGCTCCCTGCAGTTCTGCAGCCTGGTCAGGGGAGGGAAAGGGGATGAGAAGTGTTGGAGATGCTTGTATGGAGGGAAAACGTGGAATGGTTGTGTGCATTGATTTGGGGAGGGAGTTAGGGTTCCTCATGGGCAGCCCCACATTTCTGGTGCTGTAGGATGGTGCAGGTTGCTCATCCCTCCTCCTCCATAGAGATCAGGGCATCCCAGCTGGGAAAGCAACAAAGCAAAACTGGCACCGTGTGCTTTTTGCTGAATGTGAAAATGAAGATGTAAATTTTGCACTGAGAAAGAAGAACTGAGTGCCATGGAAAGCACTGGCAGAGGCAGTCTGCTGCTCCATCAGGTTGAGCTGTTCCAGTGGGATGAGCTCACCATGCTGCAGCAGCCCTGGGGGCTGAGGGATGCCAGATGTGGTGCTCTGGCTGTGCTGGGGACCAGGGACACCCACTCAGTGGCATGGGGACCTTGCCATGCTGCAGCTCACCCTGGAGTAGTTTCAACTTCTCTTTTCTGGGTGCCTGCTGAGCAGGACGGGGCTGCCCATTTTTGCGTTGTTATTTTCAAGTGGAAAATGGTGCATGAGTGTGCCGGGGAAAGCCACTCAGATGAGTGCCCTGAGGTTGGCTTTGAGCAATGGGAGGCTCCTGCTGTGTCTGAACTCTGCTTCCATCAGTGCTTTGAACTTCCAGGGGGCAGTAGGTGAGAGGATGGGGAGGGGGGATGAAGTTCCTAAGGAAGCTGTGCCCCCACTCCCACTGTTGCCTAGCAGGTCTGTTCTTGCTGCAGTTCTGTGCTTTGCTGTTTTGGGCTGGAAATGTCACTCTTGGCTGCAGAGGAGGAAAATGTGACCTGTGGATGCATTCCAGGTTCCATAGCTGCAGTTCATGCTCTTCCCTCTTCCCTGCAAGACTTCCCTAAGAGGCTCAGTATTCCAGGACTGCTCATCCTTGCCCTATCCCTCATGTCCAGAGGCGGTGTGAGGACATTTTTGTAACCAGTCCTTTGCGAGGGTCCCACCCATCCAAAGCCATCATTGGGGTCTCCAGGTGACCTCTGCAACCCACCTAAGGATGCGTTCACCTTGTGTGGGGTCAGCGTTGCTTGGTGACATGGGTGTGGTACCCGAGGATCTGCTGACCGTCCCCCTGTGCCACAGCCTGGAGGGTGGACAGGACCTGTCAGCAGTGCTGACACCCAGCCCCCATCACTGGCTGGGAACCTGGGGGGCGGCTGCATCTCCCGAGCGCCTTTCCCAGCACGGAGACCGAAAACCCACGTCCCTGTTTTTCTGATCTCGTCTCTGGTCGCCAATTAGCACGACGTGAGAACTTGTCTTCCCGATGAGGCGCCCATGTGACTCCTCGGCTGCTTTAATTGCAGGGTTTTCAGCAGCCCGGCTGCGATGAAACGGTGATTGTTGTGATTGTGTGCCGTGCGGTAACTAAAAGATGCAGCTCTTTGGCGAAGCCTAATTAGGAAACAGGGACACTGTTGGGAATGGCTCTGCGATGCTATTTTCCTAATGAAAGCTACTGAATAGGCAGCCTTGTAATGAAGAACAGACTCACAAGGGCACTGCCAATTGCTCTTCTCTAGTGTTAATTTTGTATTTCCTCCCCATTGTTTCTAATACCCTCTTGGAAAAGCTTGAAGATAAAATGCTTTATTTTCTTACGCCTAGTATCCTGTTTGGCAAGCAGCGATTATAGCATGTGCATCTGGAATACATGAGTGGCCAGGCATGAGCTCCTTCAGACTTGTTAATCTCTGATTTCAAGGTCTGTCACTGAAAAAAAAAAACCACTGTGAAAATAAAGCAACTTCAGCTTGTGGATGATCAGCTCCCTTGTGGTGTGGCACAGCAGGAGATGCTTGGCTGAGGTGGCAGATGTGAGGCTGGAGAGAGCTGGCTCTGAGTGATGCCTCGGGGAGCACAGTTTGTGTGGAAGCAGTGTGGTGGGGTTTCATGGTTTCATCTCAGCTGTCCTCTCCTTGCACGTGCTGTGTTTAACCTGCTGCATCTGAGAGTTCACCCAGGTCTGAGGCTTCTGCAGAGCCTGGAGGTTGGATCCTGCCCGGGGCAGCTGTGCCTCAGCGCTCCCACCTGCGCTGCACCATTCCTGGAACAGGGCTGGAGAGCCCTCCAGTGTGCCTGGGGAGGAGCAGGCTCTGCTGTGCCCTCCCCAGCTGGGCCAAGCTGGCCAGGCAGTGAAAAGGTCTGCAGATGTTTTTAGCCAACAGATGTGAGCATGAGCCTCTTGCTGAGCTAAAAGGGGAATAGGAAAACACTACCTGGCTGGCTGGTGTGGTGCTGTGACAGTTATCAATGACTGTGGGTGTCACAGGGGCTCCATCTGTATTTGTAAAGACAGAGGGGGATGGGGCTTGGCTTTCCCTCAATTTGTTTAATTGCCCAAAGTTCTCACAGGGTGACAGCAGCAAGTGGTCCTAAAATGCTGCTGGTCCTTATTTTGGGATGGGTTGAAGCAGAAGTGAGCAGAGCCTGGCATGAGCAGCTCATGTGATGAGGATGGCTGGAAATGGAAGGACATGCCAGATTGTTGTTCCAGTCATGCTGCTCACTGCCTGACGCTGCTTTGTCTGGGCAGGAAGAGCTCAGCTTCAACCTGATCTTGTGACTGTCCTTAGCAGCTGCTGGCATAGGGAATTTGTCGTCTTTTTTACCCTGCGTTGGAGGGTTTTGTGCAGTCACATCAGGGCATTTTCACTATTGTGTCAATGCCTGTTCCGTGGATGGGGGTATGGCTGGTGTGTGCACGCTTTAGGAAAGATGCTGTTGTTTTGAGCCTGCAGAAGTGTTTTTCATCCCTTCCACAAAGGCCCGTTCTTTGTTGTCTCAAATTAGGATGAAATGCTTCCCCTTTCAGCTGCTTCCCCCATTGCTTGATGTCTATTTAAACCCTCAGCCCAGAGGCTTCTCAGCAGACAAGCTCTCATCCTTTCAGGTGGCATTTCCCTTTCCTCATTGTTTTTGGCGATCTGTACATGTGAAACTTCACAAATGTTTCTTCATTCTCAGTGTCTTTGTGTTGATAAGAAATGGGCACACAAACCATCCACAGCCTCTCCCTGCCTGGTGGAGTCACAGCATCCCTCGGGTGCGGAGGTGACCGAGCAAACTCCAGCCTGGCAGCCCCATCCCTGCTGCTCCTCATCCAGCTCTGTGAATCCTGCTTATCTGAGGGAGTTTCTGCTTGAGGTTTGCTTCCCTGAATCAATTAGCTGGGTTGCAATCAAGGCCAACAAGTCCCCAGAGGGCTGCTTATTAAATGGAAATTGTTCCCAGATGGATCTGGTCTTAGTTCCCGGTGAGTGCTAATCCTTTAGGGAACTGGGATGGTGTGAAGGAATGGCTGTGTGGGTCTAAATCTGCTTTTGCTGGCACAGAGCACACCCAGAGCCTGGGCATCTCTGTGGCCCTGAGCTGCCAGATCGTGGTGCAGGGTTTAGAAGTGATGGCAGGACAGCGAATATTAAACAGCATCCCACCTGCTCCTTGTGGTCTCCAACCAGAACATCACCATGAGGGTGATTTTTTAGGATGAAGGGAACAGCCTTTGACTGGGGAAATTGTATGCTTACAGTCACCATCATGCCAGTTCCCAGGGAAGAGCTGGGATGAAGGACTGGCCTTGTGGGGATGAAGGCCCCCATGCCATGATGCTCCTGCCCATCATGGGAGGAACCAGGGGCTGGAAGGGGTTCAGGCTGCGTGAACTGCTGCACTCCTTGCTCCTTGACATGTGCCTGGGGGGGCTTTGGGGACTTGCTCTGCATGTGGGAACCAGCAGGTTGGGGCTGTGCCAGCCTGGCTGGAGGCACTTCACAGGTGGGTTGCTCTCGGTGCTGCTCGTGGCTGTCATGTCACTGAGCTGGGAGAGGGGGTGGAGAGTCATGGATAGGGCCTTCATGTGGCTTGTCTTCTCTATGGATTTTTGGGCTGACAGGGATGTAGCCTGATAGCCAGCCCAAAGGATGGTCGAAATCAGGGTTCTGCCCTCAGGCTTGGACTTTGCTCACTGCAGTGGAACTGGCCCAGGCTCTCCAGTCCCAGCATCTTCCCCCTGTGCAGCCTGCCCTTCTTCACATCTGCAGGTTTGGCATATCTGGGATGCAGCTGTGGCCTCCAGCACTGAGTCTGCTTCCTCCCAGAGGTGAACACAGGGTTTGGAAAAGTTTCAAGCCCCTGGGCTCGTTGTTCTCCTCTCAAACGTTGTGTGAATGCTGCTGTGATGGCAGTGCTGTTGGTTGTTTGAAGATGCTCAGGGGATGAACAGCCTGGTGGGTTTGGCCACTGCTGGTGGTACCATTGTTGGGTGCCCACCTCTCCTTTGGCTGTCTCCTTGTTTGGACACTTCCTTTCCTCTCACTGACTGTGATGGTGGTGCTGTGGTTGTATTGAGTCCTCTGGTCAAAGTGACCCCTGTGTGAGCTTAGGAAGTGTGTGTGAATCAGCCTCACTTGTCCTTGGCCAGAGGGTGATGGGGAACAGCCAAAAACGTCCTTGCCATCATCTGTCTTTTGTGGTGCTGCAGCCAGCGGTGCTGGAATTAAATTGAAGGTTTTGGGCAACCAAGCCAGGGACTGAAAAGGCTCCTGGGTTCCCAGCAGGGCCTCCACAATGGCAGGAAGCAACTTCTAAAGCTTCCTTTGGATACACAGGGCCTTGGGGGAAAGATTTACTTGCTTGTTTATGCTGTAAGTTAATCTATTTAGTGGGTTTGGCATTAAAGCTCACAAAAAGCCCTCTGAAATGGTCACGCTGCTTGTTTGTAGGGCTTTGTCTCTCACTTACTTTGTTTCACAGCTGGAGTAGTTAAGCAGAGACAGAGCCAATTGAAATCTCACGTGTAAACTTGTTTTTCCGAATAGGCTGAAGGAATTAACACCAGCTCTTACTGTCCCTCATCACAAGGGAGCTGTGGGGGGCAGGCAGTGTGGGGCAGAGGTTGGGTCCCCTCTGGGACAGGGTCCCCTCTGCCACCTTGCTGGGATGTGGGATGGGCCCTGGCCCTACTCCAGCTAATTTTTGCAAAAAAACCCCAAAACCAACAAACCCAAACCAACCCCGAACAACCCAGCACCCCTCTCTGTGAGCCTCTGTAGCAGAGTAGGGAGCAACATGACGTGTTTTTTTAGGGGGGGTGAGAAGTCTTGGGAAGAGTTTGGAGTGGCACAGAGAAGTGCTGGATCAATGGGAATTTTTCATGATTTCTCAGTATCCCCTTGTGTTTGATGATATCCTGAATACAGTAGTGCCACCCATGTGTAACCTTGCACTGTAAAAATGGATTTTCCCCATGGACCATGTCCAAAGAAGCCCCATGTACACAGAAGGTGATATTGGAAGCTTGGGGGGACAGCTGGGGTTGAGGCCTGTGCCTACAGTAGTAGGTGCTGGGCTCCCTCCCAGGCTGAACAACATTTCCTTGCAGCATCTTCATCCTGGGAGGGAGCCCAGCACCTGCTCCATGTGGACATGGACCTCAACTCCAGGTGCCCACATGCTTTTGGGGAGGGCGTCTCCTGCTGAGCATGGAAATAGCTCGAGCCTTATCATCTTTACCCCATGTGAGTGGCCATAAGACCCTTCAAACAGGGATGTCTCCTTGTGGTCTGCCCCACCAGGCTGAACAGCCACCCTGGGAAGTGTTGGGAGGGAGTGTTTGATGCTGTCATGTCCTTCACTTCCTTCTTGGCAGGGGCAGCTTGGGCTGCTGCCTGTATTTTGGGAAACACCTTCCCCTCCGCCCCTAAATTTTGCACTTGCTGAATTTTTTATTTTTCCCCCTGGTCCTCTCCTGTGACACCCAGCAACTTCTCTGCTGAACTCCCACCTTCCCTAAAGAGCAGCCCTGGAGTTTCCACTACATCCTGCTGACAGCACCCAGCACCCTGCTGGGCTGTGACCAACACCATGGCCATCTCCAGCCTAAACCTTCCCGGGTTTGACAAAGAGCTTGTAATTGGCTGGGATGTTGGGTGAAACTTTAACCTTTATCACTCATGCGATAAAGACTGATAGAAGTTAAAAGTGACACTTGCATCATGTGGCTGGGGGGTTTCATAATTGGTGCCAGGAACAAGTACATTTCCTCTCTGAAAAGTGAGTATATAAAACTGGTCTTCTCTTACTCAGATCAGATGTGTGTCATTGCTGTTGGGGTTTTTTTGAGGAGAAAAGGGCTTTTCTTACCCTGGCTGAGTTTTGCCAATCTCATGCAGCCCACTGAGTGGTTGTGGATGAGGTTGGGGTTGTTGATGTCCTGGGTGACCTCTCCACACCCGTCACAGGCTGGTTGAGAGCCCTGTGTGGATGCCAGGCAGGTGTGGAGGTGTCCCTGGCTGCCTGGCACTGGTGGCAGAGCTGCTTTTGCTGATAAGAGCAAGAGGAGAGGAGATGGCCTTTGACTCTGCTCCTGGCCAGAAAGCAAAGCCTGGGCTGCTGAAACCTGCCAGCCTCGGTCTGGTGGGTCAGAGGGTGAGCAAAGTGCGGATGGAGGGGAAATAAAAATCGCAAGATAGGGCTGGCATCCCCCCCTCCTCCCCTTTTTTAACTTTTCAGAAAGTTACTGTTAATATCAAGAGGTACTTTACAATGATGAAATCCGAGAAATTACCACAGACTCTGTAGCTGCTCACGTGCCTCAAGGCAGGAGGATTGAAAAGTCAATGGAGTGCAGACTGGAAGGGCCATCAGGACTGGAAAGACTACTGAGGGTCCCTCCCTGGCCTTGGGACAGGGAATATGTTCCCTCTGTCATTCTTTTTGAGTCTCTTCCTGCTTGTTCTGCCTTCAAGCACATGGGCACAGATAAGTCTCTTCCTCTTTACAGCAGCCTTTCTGTGACTAAGTTCATTCCATTTCCCACCTCCTGCAAACCAGAGCATATTATCTCTCCATGCTCCAATTTGAGCCTTGTCCTTCAGCATCTCCAGGAATGGAACTTCTGCAGTTTCCTTCAGAAACTATTGCAAAAAATAATTGATCTTATTCTAAAGCATCAGGGAGAAACATCCCTCCCTGTGCCTTTCACTTCCCAAAGGCTGATAATTGAACCATACAAGAGTGTTGTGTTACCGGAGCTAAAAATAATGGAATATGGAGATGAAGGGTGCCAATGATGAGAGCATCTCTGATTGAAAGGACCTGCAGTGAGTCACTGGGGTTGCAGACAGAGAAATGTCATTTTGGAGGAGAGAAGGTACCACAGCAACTGTTCTTAGTGGGACTAATTTAGAGATTTGTATTTCTCAGCATCAAAATGCATCATGGCTTTAAAGGGGTAGCGAATGGAATTCCCCTGTTTATCTGTTTGTCAAGAACACACCAGATCCTGTCCTGAAAAAATGGTAATTTTAAAAAAGAACATTTTAAAAATAAGTCAAGAGGAAGTCTCAGTTTGCAGAATGGCTGGTGGGGAGGTTCACAGGCAGTTCTGTGCTGGACACTGGTGCTGATGTGGTTTCAGTTTCCCCTAAACGCTGTGCTGGGGTCAGGTTCTGGTTGTGGTCTCCACATAGTTGCCCTGTTCTCACTGACAACCTCTTAATAAGGGAGTCATTAGTTTACAGAGAGTCCCAGAGTAGTCTGCAAGTGTCTTCAGCTTGTGTGAGTCTGTGATACATCACAGCCTGCTTCTGTTCCTCAAGGAAATGCATCGTTAAGGTAAAATTCAGGCCTGGATATGGAAGCAACAAACCTTCAAACGACTGGTTTGAGCTCAGGTCAGTTGAGATGCAAAGTCAATTAAAAATTTCGTAATTCCCACTCAATTATTGTCAAATGTTTCTAGAGGAGTGGCCACCCAAATGATGAGAGGGATGGAGTAGCTCTGCTGGGAGGAAAGGCTGAGAGAATTGGGATTGTTCAGCCTGGAGAAGAGAAGGCTTTGGGGTGATCTACTTGTGGCCTTTTGGTACCTGAAGGTACCAGAAGGTACAAGAAAGATGGACAGAGATTATCTACAAGGGCCTGTAGTGACAGGACAAGGGGGAATGGCTTCAAACTGACAGAAAGTAGAATTAGATTAGAGATTAGGAAGAAATTCTTCCCTGTAAGGGTGGGGAGACCCTGGCACAGGTTGCCCAGAGAAGCTGTGGCTGCCCCATCCCTGGGAGTGTCCAAGGCCAGGTTGGACGGGGCTTGGAGCAACCTGGGCTAGTGGGAGGTGTCCCTGCCCATGGCAGGGGGTGGAATGACATGATCTTTAAGGCCTCTTCCAACTGAAATCATTCCATGATTCTTGACATCTCCTGTTGTCTTCTGCTGTCCAGCATTGAAGAGCGTGTGTGCTATGCCCCCACTGCAGATTTGGCCCCCAAATGCTGAACCCAGCATCCACAACTGCTGAGCTGCTGCAGTTCTCATGCTCTTCCAACAGTTGCTATGAGACCCCAGGACTGGAAAAGGGGGTCTCCTTTGTTTGTATCCCACACCTTCACTTTCTGCCAGCACTGCTGATGGGGAAGGTGGAAGTGATGCATCAAAACCAGCATGTCCAGGTTTTAATCCAGCACTTGTTGACCTTGACTGGATTGCAGTTTCCAGGTTACTCTTATTGCACATTACTGAGACTCCTTTTCTCCTTATCCAACTGCAGCTATTGCTGTACAGGGACAGACTGAAAGTGTCAAGAGGGGTGTTGTGTGAGCCCTGAGCATCTCCTGAGCTGCACATGGTCTCAGTGAAGTTGATCCCATGGTATCTCCTGCAAAGGACTAATTGCTGTGAGTTCTTGCTAAAACTAGAACCAGGGCATTGCTTTGGACTTGTCCTGGTGTGAGCAGAAGCTGAGCCTGGTGCAAACTCAACCCTTGGTGCTGTGTCTCCATCCAGCCCTTGCACTGTGTTTTGCAGTTGCTTTACCTCAGTGTCTCTGGTCAGGCTGAGGAGGAGACTGTGTTTTTCCTGCTTCATTAAAGTGAAATCCTGGAAATAAACTCCCTGTAGCCGGAGCCTGGTCAGTAGTATTGTGATGGGAAGTTCATTACCGGGATGATAACATGGTGTCAGTTTCACTCTGAAATCACTAAAATTTTGTTGTGGTTGGGTTTTGTACATTTTAGGGGCAGCCCCACCTGCTTGTCAAACTTTTGCTTACTAAAAAATGATTGAAAAAAAAATGACTCAAGAGAGGAGAGCCAGTGACAGGCCCAAACAGCAGCCTGCAGCCAGGATCCTCCAGGGGCAGTTGGATGCTGGAGCTTCCTCATTCCTCTGCCATCACTTGTGTCAGTCAGCCTTGGCAGGGTGGGTGAGAGACTGGACCTTCCCTCCAGGAGGGATGGGGAAGTGCTTGGTTATAAGCACAGGGCAGTTGATTTTAATAACATCAGGGCATGGTCAGTGACTGGGAATGGATGGGAATTCTGCCCCTGCCTGAAGAGCCAATGCAGGTTTGGCATGGAAATGAGACATGTGCTGCCCTGTCCCACACACTCTGGGCTCTTGATGTCCATGACTATTTGTTGCCAGCCCTCACATGCTCCAAATAACTAAGGAACGATGCATTTATTTTCTCTTATTTATGATTTCTGGATTATCAGTACTCTACTGTAGTGCATCTGTGAAACAGCCCCACAAAATTGAATTGAGGCAGTTTTGAAGTGCACATTCCATCTTCAAAGGTGGGAATAACTTGGAGCAGAGACTTTAAAGTGGTGCTTGTAGAGCTTTCTTGGACTGGTGTTTTATGGAGAGCTGCTCACTCCAGCCTCTGGCACTCTTCCTCAGAGCTCACACCTGGCTGTCCAGAAGTGGAAGTCTAGTGAGGAATCCTGGGAATTTTCAGCAGAAAAAAATCCCTTGTAAAAAAAATTGGCTTCTGCTTTTGTTTCTTATGAATTGAATTTGAGGGGGGGGAGTAAAGCTAAGCTGAGTGACTCTAATTGCAATTTCCATGTTCCCATTATTGCATTATCTGACCTTCTTACAGGCTTTGAAACATTTGGTTGTGCAACTGCTGGCTAAGGAAGGAAGTGTGATTATTCCTGTTTTGCATGTGGGAAGCAGCTTAGGAGAATAAGGATGGGAGTTGTCTGGCTTAAGGATGCCTGCCTAAAAATGTAGGCCTATAATTTAACTTACTGTATGGGCCGGCCCTGAAGTGGGCTTCAAGTTGGGGGGGTGAGCTGCCCTCCATAGCAGGTGCTCTCTCTGTCTGTAGATGTTGATTTGTTTAGTCACCTCATTTTTGCATAGGTAAAGTTGGAGGCAATGAATCCTGCCCTGGGATAGACCATGGAGTTTCACAGCAGAGCAAAGAGTTGAGGTGGATTTTCCAAAGTCACTGAATGGTTTGTTTGTTGTTGTTGTTGTTGTTGTTGGGTTTTTGTTTGTTTGTTTGTTTGTTTTTTAATTTGTGCTTTGGTCTCCATCAATTTTTGGGGCTCAGGATGGTCTGACTTGAGTAGTGGTTGTGCATGTCAGTAGGAGTGCTGCCTCCAGCTCTGGGGGCCCAGCTCAGGAAGGACATGGGGATGTTGGAGCAAGTCCAGAGGAGGCACCAGGATGATGAGAGGGATGGAGTAGCTCTGCTGGGAGGAAAGGCTGAGAGAATTGGGATTTTTCAGCCTGGAGAAGAGAAGCTTTGGGGTGACCTAATTGTGGCCTTCCAGAACCTGAAGGAGAAACAGGAAAGATGGAGAGAGACTGGACATGGGGGAATGGCTTCAAACTGAAAGAGAGTAGAATTAGATTAGATATTAGGAAGAATCCACAGCCAGCTCTGGCCAACTCAGCTGCAACTGAATCAACAAGATCAAGCATTTTGTAGGCAAGTAATAGCAGTTTTCTTCTTTAGATGTTGGCAAGTGTCAACTTGCTGTTGGTCTTGCATCCACAGTGGTTCTCTCTCCCTCTCTGTGCAGCTGCACTTCGGGGATTTTTTGGAGGGGATCTGCTTAATCCACCCACGTGGCAGGGCTGTCCTGCTCAACAGTGGTGAGACCTGCTGATACTTTCTCTTGGGCCCCTGCTCTGAAGTTGCAGCTGTTTATTGCTACTGATGCTGTCTGTGTGTGCAGTGGGAAGTGTGGGAAGTCCTGTCCCAGCCTCACTTGCTCTGACACTTTCTTACCAATAACTTGTGCCCAGTGGAGGAAGCTCTGGGAGAAGAGAGGCTGGTTAGGGTGGGGCCAGGTTATGAACTACTTGATGAATGACCTGAATGGCTCAGGAAAGTGAATCTGCCTGTCTGCATGACCAATGAACTTAAAACTTTCTCTACTCGTAACAAGCCATGAAAACAGGCATCTCCATCCCTCAGATTTAAGGTACCCTGTCTGAAAGGCTGAAGCTGCAAGTGTCTGTTGAGGAGTATGAATGGCCACTGATACCAAAATGCTGACAAATTTTCTTAGTAGCTCATCCCAGAAGAGCAAATGTTGACCTCCCTTTATTTCTTTTTTCCCCAAGCCAACAGACTGCTGGACAAAGGCCTTTCAAACCCATGAGTTTCCTTCCGAGGACTGACCCAACATACCCATAGAGCCCCCTCTGAGTTTTGCTGTGAGGATTTGGTCCATCTGAGAAAGTGAATTTTCCCCCTTTGCTCTGGGAAATGGGAGCTCTTAAAGATGGCACATCTTGTGATGGCTCTGTATGTTGTTTTTTCAGTAACTCCCAGAGAGGTGTAAATTATGGATGTTGTGTTCTGACCTTGTGACTGTTCCTATGCGTCTCCCTGCTAATTAATGCACTGTAATTCCGGTGCTAAGAGATACTACCTCTAAAAATACCTAGAGGTGCCTCTCTGGTGAGAAGGCTATGGAATGTGTTAAGACCTGATCCATTCTTTAGCTGTGCTGTAGAAAGCTTCTGGTAATGGGGCTTATCAAACCCCCTTGGGGAAGGGATGCAGGAGATTTTGCCCTCTAATTGGGGGTGAGATTTCCATTGGTATCAGCAGAAACCCAGGCTACTGTGGATGTAAGGAAAGCCTTCTGTGTTTGGAGTGATGCTTGAGTCTGCCACCAGACTGGAAAACAGACCCAAGCTGTCTGGGGCCAGTGTAAATCCTGGCCCTCATGCCCACAGTGAGCAAATGAGAAGAAACTCTGGTGATAAAACATAAAATCATTAGGATTGGAAAAGATCTCCAAGATCTTGAAGTCCAACCTTTGAATGAATACCACCATGGTGGGAATGAGCAGAAAGAATCTTTCCTTCAGGTTTTGTCAGTTGTTCAGTTTGGCTCCTTTAGCATCAATTTTGGGAGAGTCCAGCTCCATGGACATGCAGAGAGGAGTGGATATCTTGGCTCCTCCGGGTCTGCTCCTCCCCATCACAGGATGTGGCAAGAGGCCAAGGGAACTGACCCCTTCAAACAAGGAGACAAGGCCACAGGATTGCTTGAGCCCAACTTAGCCATGTCTGCGATCATTGAGGGCAACACAGAAAGTCATTGCTTGGACCTGGACAGCTGCTTTCATGTCTTTCCTTCCCCAGCCCCTCCATCGCTGCCCAGGTACCCTGCTGTGGTATCTCACAGCCTGGTGAGTGCCAAGGGACACCTCAGTTATTTCTGACCGGATCATTTGTGTGTGGTCTTTATTTTTGTATTTTCTTGAACACTACTGTTGAGTTTCCTGGAACTTACTTGCCCCAAACCCAAGCCCTTTGCATGTTACGTTGCGCAGCGTGGCGGGTGCCGCGTGTGGCTCTCGGATGTGGCAGGAGGGTGAAATCATTGTCCAGAATAGGAAATGGTGGCACAACTTCCTCCCCCCCACGGCTCCAGAGCACTTCTCCTTTTGGCACCAGCAGGTGGGAAGGTGAAGTAAGAAGATCTCTGTTGAAAATGCAGAAGTGCAGGTTGCTCTTGGAAACCTTCTCCATGGGCAAAGCCCTCGGCTCCGGCTGGTGGGAAGGGGGATGTTTTTGTGTGGATGAATTGAGCCATGTGGGTTGTGGCTTCCTCTTCAGACGGGAAGTCGGTGTGTAATGAGAGGCAGAGGATGGGTGGGCTGCAGGCTCTGCAGTCCTTGCTCTGGACAGTTGCCTCCTCCTGTTCTTCTGCCCTCGGGAACCAGCAGTCCATGTCCTCGCTTGCCCATGTGTTATCTCACATGTCAGCCCTGCTCGTGGAACACTAATCCCACAGATCCCACTTTCTGTGATGATCTGTCTTGTGCTGGAGGCAGGGAGAGCCCTCATCCAAGCCCAAGCTGTGCTTGTGTGGATGCTGTTGGCTGTTAATGGTGGGTGCTGCTGGGCAGGGACCGAGGCTGCCGGGGTTTTGGCTGGAATTTGCTTTGACCTCATTTGATTACCGAGTCCTACGCGCTCAACAGTAGGGAAAAAACACCACAGGGAAAGTAGCTTGTGCAAAAACACCTACAGCCACTACATTTCCAGAGACGCAAATGACTTTCCAAGGTCGTGTGACAGATCCTGCAGTAGACCCTGAGCGTGAGAATGACTCAGCCGTGGCACAAGGCAGCTGAGGGGGTGTGAGAGGCCGTGGGGGGAGATAGGAGTGTACCCATGAGGAAAAGCAGAAGCAGTTAAGGGCATGCCATGGATGAAGATGACTGAGGGTCATCTCTGTGGGCTCTTGGGTCCCACAGCCATCCACGGCAGATCTTTCCTCTTCCAGACTCTGCTGGGCACAAGGGTTTCTGCTGCAGCTGCCGGGGCTTTGGGTGTCTGGTGGAAGGAAGAAGGAGCATCCCGACCGAGGAGAGCAGCCTGTGCACCTTTCAGCCCAGCTCTGCTTCTGCTGGAGCAGGGTGTTCTCCAGCTGTTGAGAGAGAGGCGGAGGTTGGGAGGGGCTGGAAAGAAAGCTGTTGTTGGGAGTGTTGTGTAGAGAGGAGGTGCCATCATGAGGGAAGTGTCTGTGAGCATTGGCACTGAGAACAGGCAGAGCGGAGTGGCTGTGAATGGCACAACAGCTGGTGCAGGACCTCTGTGCTCTTCCCAGACCTACCAGGGGTTTGCCCTGACACCTTGGGTGAGTTACCTTTTCTCCTCTCAGCTTTTCTCAGCCCTTTCTCCTGCCAAGGGCATGTTGGAGTAGCGAGTCCACATGTTTGGGGCCACAGCACAGGCTGCCACCCCCAGTTCTGCCAGAGGGATGTGAAGGGGAATCAGTCCAAAACTGAGAGTGCTGGGCTGCCAGATGTCCTAGTGCAGATGTGGTGTTCCTGTGAATTTTGCTTCTCCTACTTGAGCTCTTCTGCAAGAGGACTAGAGATAAGATTCTGGAATATAGGTAGCATATTATGGAACATGTATACAACCCCAGAGGTAAGAAGTTTGTAGCCCTGGTTAGAAGGGTCTGTCCAGTCCTGTGTGTGTCACTGACGTCTTCCAACATGCAGAAGGCTGTGATCCAGATCTACTGGAGGACTGAGCTTCTACAAGTAGGGCTGTTCTGCTCTATTCCAACCTGAATTGGCCAAGCCCAGGGTCTGGGCTAAGACATGTTTGATTTGGGTGGATTATAGAGTATTTTCAGGTTTGCCTTTCTTGCTGATATGAGAAGTTGTGGTTCAGCCTCTGTCGCTTGGCTGGGTTGTGAGTCTGAAGCCAAGACAAACGGCTGCAGCTTTGTGTCTGAGAGGTCACCTACAGCATGGGGAGCACCTGCCTGGTGAGACTTCACCTTGGACTGGGGATTTTGTCTTTGAAAGTCAAAGCAATCCCAGAAGAGCCACCTCCATCCCCCGTGAGGGTGAAGCCCAAGGGAGTGCTGTTGAAGGGGTGGCTTCAGGGCCACATCTCCCAGCTCTTGGTGTCACCTCAGCAGTGTTCCCGCTGGGCTCTGGAGCTGCTGTGGTGCACGTTTGATCACAAACAGGCACAGCAGCTCTGCCACAATGCACACACAGTTCTCTGCACTGTTTGGACTCTGTTTCTTGGTATCTAGGTTGCTGCTGAAATGCTTGAACTTCTAAAAGGGTGTCTTTATTGGGATGGGATGGAGGATCGTGGTCTGTAGCACTAAGGGACAAATGTTGGATCCCTTTGACAGTAGATTTAAGCCCAAATCTCTTGTGTCCTTTCAGGCAGCCCAGTCTGCAAAGCCATTCTGCCCTTGCCAGGGATGCTGCAGTGCTTTAGGAGTGAAGAACATAAAAACTCTCTGGTGACCAGTCACAGGACCCCAGGGAGTGGCTGGAGCTGTGTCAGTGGATGTTTAGGCTGGATATTAGGAAAAGGGTCTTCCCTCAGAGGGTGGTTGGACACTGAACAGTCTCCCCAGGGTAGTGAGCACAGCCTCAAGGCTGCCAGAGCTCCACTGAACAGTCTCCCCAGGGTAGTGAGCACAGCCTCAAGGCTGCCAGAGCTCCAGGAGGGTTTGGACAATGCTCTCAGGCACACGGTGGAATACTGGGGTGTCTGTGCAGGGCCAGGAGCTGGACTGGCTG